>CAUYRT010063182.1:0-56094 GCA_963574885.1 Lepilemur ruficaudatus | reverse complement strand
CTGGCAAGGATGTGGAGACACAGGAACACTCTTACACTGCTGGTGGGACTGCAAATTGGTGCAACCTTTGTGGAAAAGAATTTGGAAATGCCTCAAAGAGCTAAAAATAGAATTACCATTTGATCCAACAATAGCATTATTAGGCATCTACCCAAAAGAGCATAGGACATTCTATTATAAAGACATCTGCACCCAAATGTTTATGGCAGCACAATTCATTATTGCTAGGTCGTGGAAACAACCCAAGTGCTCATCAATTCATGAGTAGATTATTAAAATTTGGTATGTTTACAATGGAATATTACTCAATTTTAAGAAATGACAGTGAGCTAACACTGCTTATATTATCCTGGATTAAGCTTAAGCCCTTTATTCAAAGTGAGGTGACACAAGACCCAAAGAATGGGCCCCACTCATACTCGCCATCAAATTGGTATTGACTTATTGAAACTTTGGTGCTTAAGTGGTGGTGGTGTTCACTGGGGATTTTGGGGGTTGGAGGTGGACCCACATCGGGGGTATGTGGTGAGCACTGTGAAGGGGAGGGGCATGCTTGATGTATATTTGAGGATGGGTATTAGGGATCTCAATGGGGGTGGGAAATCCTCTAAAACTGATTCATGTGAATAGCTGTACAACTTGGTAAATTTACTAATAACCATTTAATTGTACACTTAAAATGGAGCGGAGAAATGATACGTAAATTACACTTAAATAAAAAAAATAAAAAGAAAGAAAGAGATAATACTGGCTCAGTAAAAGTTCTTCCAGGTGAAACCCTTTGTATGAGGCCAACAGTGACAGAATGAGGCCCTGATATCAAAACTAAATTAAATGTTAAAAGAAAGTAAAAAGACCAATATTCCTCAGAGTATATATGTAAAACTTCCAAAAATTTAGCAAATTCAAATATATATATATTAAAATATAAAATTTGTAAAGATAATTATAATTGATCAGAACCAAGTGAGGTTTATCCCAGGATTGTAGGGACAATTTACATTTTGGAAATCAGTAAATTTAGTTTATCATATAAAAAATAAAACCATTTAATTATCTTACAGCTCTAGAAAGAGCATTTGCCATATTCAAATATCCATTCTTGATTTAAAAAAATGCACAAAATTAGGAGCAAAAGGGAAATTTTCAACCTGGTAAAGATCATCTACAAACTTACAGCTAATATCATCTGTATTGATGAGTGTTATATTCATCATTGATGGATGATAAATGTATTAGTAAAGAATAAATGCTTTCCTTCTAGAATAAGAAGCAAGATAAAAGGTGTCCATTTTATTTTTATTCTACTGGAGGATCTAGCTTGTGCAATTTAAAAAAAAGGAAAAATAAAAGACATTCTGATTGCAAAGGAAAAAGTAAAAAAATAAAAATATATTTATTCCCTGAACATGATATTCTACATGGAAAATCTGATGGAATAAAAAAAAAAGCTACTGGAACTAATAAGCTGTGCTAACAGGGTTGTAAACTACAAGATCAATAAAGACAAACAATTACATTTCTACATATTAGCAATAAATAGTCTCAAACTGAGATTATAAAATAATATCATTTATAATACCATCGAAAATATGAAATATTTAGAGATAAATTTGACAAAACATGTAAGACTTGAATGCTGAAAACTACAAAACATTGATTAAAAAGTTAAAGAAGCTCTATATGGAAGGAGATATTGTGCTCATGGGTCAAATTTTTGAATACTTTTAAGATGTCAGATTTTCTAAAATTGATCTATATATTCATCACAATTCCAATAAGAAGCCTAAATTTTTTGTAGATATACTGACAAATCAATTCTAATATCTATGAGAAAATAGAAAGTACATAGAAAAGTTAAAAACAACTTCAAAATGGAACAAAATTGGAGGACTTGAACTAACTCATTTTAAATACAAATATAAACACCTAAAGGTAAAACCTAAAACTATAAAACTTCTAGAATAAAAATAAGGTGATAAAAAACTTTCAGACATTGTGTTAGACAAAAACAAAACAAAACAAAAAAATAGATATGATCTTAGAGGAAGGATTCATAAAGGGACAAATGATAAATTATGATTCATCAAAAATCAAGCCATGGCCAACAAACATACAAAAAAATGCTCAATATCTCTAATCAGCAGGGAAATGCAAATCAAAACCACGATGAGATATCTATAACTCCAGTGAGAATGGCTTTTGTCAAAAAATTCCAAAACAATAGATGTTGGTGTGGATGAAGAGAGATAGGAACACTCATACCCAGCTGGTGGGACTGCAAACTAGTACAACCCAATATGGAGATATCTCAAAGAACTAAAAGTAGAACTACCATTTGATCCAGCAATCTCATTACTGTGTATCTACTCAAAGGAAAAAAAGACATTTTGTCAGAAATACACCTGCACTAGAATGTTTATAGCAGCACAACCACATTTGCAAAGTTGTGGAAACAACCCAAGTGTCCATCAGTACATGAGTGGATTAAAAAATGTGGTATCTGTATACCATGAAGTTCTACTCAGCCACAAAAACACAATGGTGATCTAGTACCTCTTATATTATCCTGGATAGAGCTGGAGTCCATTCTACTAAGTGAAGTATCCCAAGAATGGAAAGCAAGCACCACATGTACTCATCATCAAATTGGTATTAACTGATCAACACTTATGTGCACATATAGTACTAACATTCATCAGGTGTAGGACACAGGTGGTGGGGGAGGAGGGGATGGATATATTCACACCTAATGGGTTCGGTGCACACCATCTGAAGGATGGACATGCTTGAAGCTCTGAGTTTGCTGAGGCAAAGGCAATATATGTAACCTAAACATTTGTACCCCTGTAATATGCTGAAATAAAAGACAAGCCATAGACTAGGAGAAAATATTTGCAATGCATATATATGATAAGACTGACATCTACATTACATAATTGTTTCAAACAAAATAAGAAATAAATCAATTATAAATCGCCAAAATATATGAGCAGAGTTCTCACCAAAGAAAGTACACATATGGGAAATAAACATAAAAGATACTTATTAGTCATTAAGGAAATAATACCTCAAAACTATAATGAGAAACCACTACATGAGTACAATGACTAAAACTAAATAGACTGATCATGTCAGGAGTTGATTAGCATACGGAAGATGTTTGGGAAACAGTCTGGCAGTTTCTTGATAAGTTCAACATACATGTATCATATGATCCAGACATTTTACCCTTGTATATCTAGGCAAGAGAAATGAAATCAAAACAAGCGAATGGATGAACAACATATGGGATATGTCCATACAATGAAGAACTACTCAGCATTGAAGAGAAATTGATTATTGACACATGCTACAATAAGGATAATTCTCAAAATAATTCTGCGGAAAGTCAAAAACATATGATTCCATTTACGTAAAGTTCTAGAAAATGCAAACTAATCTATAGTGACAGAAAGTTGATCAGTTATCTATGCAGGGGTGGGAGGAGGTGGCAAGGTGCTAGAGGTAGAGATTACAAAGGGGCTTGAAGAAGCTTTTGGTGGTTACAGGTCTCTTCATTATCTTGATTTTGGTGATGGTTTTCTGCGTGTTTACACATGTCAAAACTTATCAATTGTACACTTTAAATACATGCAGCTCTCTGTTTGTCAATTATACCTCAATAAAGCTGTTAAAATATCCTGGATACCCAGAATAGTACTTGACAGCTCTAATTTAGATATTCATTCTACCTAATGGAAAAGTTTGAAGACAAATAATTAACATGTATAACTTTATTACTTCCAGAATTCTGGGGCTATGTTCTCTTTGGTATCAATATAGAAATATTTCAATGGTATTTTATCCAAATAAGTGCCTTTATAATAATAAAATGTAAGATTTTTCTCTGCTAAGGTATTCATAAATCTGGAGACTATGTAGTATAATGTATCAACTATGTAATCAGTTTAATCAAAAATTTAATGCTGTGAATGACTGTTTATATATCTTTTAAAATTATCATCTATTTAAATGCATATTTGTAATTCAGAGAGTTTAGTATGCTGGGTTTTTTCTAATATAAAGAAATTGTAGTTAACATAATATGATTGCAAATATTACCAATATTATGGACATAATATGTGCCAAGCATTGTCCTGGATACAGAGATATTTTCTTTTTCCTTCAGTAGCTTATGATGCAATTTAAATATGAGATTTACATTTTTAATAGTCACTCTGCTGTGTTGAAAATAGGATTATTAAAATTGTAATATAGTAGAAGCAAGACCCATCCCTCGCCACTGCCAATTAATATCCTTGTATTCCCGGTGAAAAGAAAGTGATTTGGCAACGGTAGCAGTAAAGCTTAAGTGAAACAGATAAGTATAGGATGTATTTTAGATGGAGAGCTAAGAGGACTTGCTGAAGTAATGAAGAAAAGAACACGGGAAAGCCAGAAATCAAAAATGATTCTTTAAATTTCAGATTTGGGCAACTAGATAGACCTCAATGCTACATTCCACGTATGTAAGAACAGATCTGGAGGGCAAAAGACAAGTATCTTAAATGTCATTGTCTACCTCCTACGTACTACATAAATCACTGATACGGGATATTTGATGGCTGTTTAGCCTAGGCTTAGAAACATCATTGACAGAACTACCTTGTAAGATAGTGTATTCCTAATTTCAAGTCAATTTTTAGGCTTATCTGAGTTCTTCTATGTATTGTGCATTGTAGTTCTTAACTCAGTCCTTTGGGACACACTTGTTTTCAATAATCAACACAGATACATTGATTATAATTTGTTTTTAACCTAAATAGCAGTTTGTAGATTTACTAAATTTTTGAACTCAGTGGACATTAGCCACCTTTTATTTTTAAAATGTAACTTAGATAATGTGACTATAGATAATATTTTATAATTTTTAATTTTGATGTTAACTAAAATGAAAGCAATATCACAGTATCTCACAAAAAACGTATATTATACTACTACCTATGTTGGAAAAATTTCATTACAGCTGTGAAACGAATTTACTTTACCAGTAGGTGCCAGTCTCACCTCACAAAACTGAGACCCATGAGTAATTTCCATTCTAAGGATTTCTGTTTTAAAAAGGCATAGAATAGCAGAGATTTGCTGTCAAGAAAAATTACTATTAATGAAATTTAAAAGCAGAACACAAGTTCCTGAATCAAGCATTCAACTATAACAACTAAAAATAAGAGTAATCACTTCTTCCAAATATTTTATGTTGAAAAAAGAAAATATCCCTGGTCCCATAAGATAGGGACCAGGAATAAAATGGAAGAAAAATATTCAGGCAGCACTTATTGACGTGATTTTTTATATTCACCTTGTCTTTTTTTTAATGAATGTGGAATAAAAATGTATAAAACATTATGGCCAGGAGGAATGGCTAAATTGTACTAGCCTAGAGTTATTGAATTAGACAATGAGGGGCCCAGTTGGTTCTTGACCATATGTTGTGACTTTTTTCTCATTGAGGCAAAGTATATCCTTTCCATGTACAATATCAAGATTTAGCATGATTCTTAGATCATCTCTCTATGAGCAGCACAATATGCTCATTTTAACACAAAGTCAGCTGCTAGTCACTCTTGATCAGAGTAAAATTGTACTTGTGACAAGAAATTAAATCACAGGTATGATTTAAAAAATGCTTCTTAAGTGAATTAATGAATTATTCTAGGAGATAATTCTAGTGCCTAGGTTATTAATTCTTTTTGTGCATGTTACAGTGTTGCAAACTTTTCTCTGCCCGTTAACTTTGTAAAATTATGTAGGCAAAAACTTAAAAGAGTGATACATTTAAAATCAAAAGACTCTAGAATAATTTTTATGTTTTTTTGCTTCAGGATAAGCTAAAGCAATTTTGGATAGAAGCTATGTTTGTTCACAGAGAGAACACCCATGTACAGGGGTGTTAATTTCATACACAAAAACACTACTGTTACCCAAATGCATAAAAGTACATCTGCAGCTTGCCAAACTGGCTTTCCTTAATAATGAGGGGAATAGTAATGCACTGGCTTGGCAAATAATGAGGCGGACACTCTCTTTTCAGCACATTTGAGGACCTGTGTGGATCTGCTGATTGACCAGGGAGCATGTGCACAAGGTTGAAAGAACTCATCCTCATCAAATAAAATATCTGCACCATTACATATGACCCAAAGAAGAGGTGGCACAGAATTGGAAGAGGGAATGTAGTTAATTTGCACATGCCAAATTCTCTTAGCAATTTTCTCATCCCTTATTTTTGCATATAAGGTAGAGTATAATTAAGAGAAAAAATGCTTCTTGATGTGTAAAAGTCACTAAAAACTGAAATACATTGAAAGAGAGTGTTAGTTAAAACTCTGCCCAACACCAATTTCTCACATATCTAGAAGAGTTATGCCCACTCTGCTTAGCAAACAGTAGAAAACAAGTTCAAATGGAAAATTAAAAAAAAAGCAAAATCAAGCAAACTATCAACAAAACATTTCCAGTGACTAGCCTATTGTGTATTTTAAAAACAGGAATGTTCAGGCCAAACGGTGTAATTACAGGGAAACCACCAGTCCTGGAATCAGCTAACTGACACCTGTGGTAGGCAGTTAAAGTCAGGTGAAATTCTGAAACTAAGTAATACAGTGCATGGTTACCTTCAGAAGGACAAAGTCTTTATTTTATTTTTCTTCATTTTTGTTTGTATTTTTTTCTCAATTTTAAAACTCTACAGTCTCTGCTTTTCAGAAAATCACAAAGAAAATTGAAAGAATATAAGAGGGAAGGAGGACAAACGAAAACATTTAGATCATATTGAGGCAAGATTATAAAATGAACTTAATTTAAATACAATACATATTTTCTGCCAATCCGATGTGTATATAATGAGTGCTATCCAGATATAAAGTATGACGAAAAGTAAAAAGGAAATCGATTCCAAATCAATTCAATATTATATTATTGCTATTGCTGTGGTGCACATTTTTCAAACTCTTCCCAGTAGAATCTTCTTTCACCATCATAGTCATCTGTGTACAAACCACCGTTATCTCTTGCCCAGACCACCGTTGTATCCATGGAGTAGCATCCCTGTTTCTACCCTGGATCTTCTGCAATATGTTTTTTACACAGCTGAATAAATATCTGTCAGTGGAAAGCAGATCCTCTGTGTACCCCATGCATGAGCAGGCACCACTGCCCTCGCCATGCTCATGCCCAAGTACCTCCTCCACCCACCTGCCCCACCCCCCCATGCCACCCAGTGCTCACTATGGTAAGGTCTGATGTACTTCTTTAGTTCCTTAGATATTTCAAGCTATATATATATATTTAGGACATATATGCCTACTGTTTACCTGGAATAGTGTCTTTTAAACTATTTGGCCATGGTCCACAGTAAGCAATAAATTTCATACTGTGATCCAGCATATGTGTGTGCGTGTGTGAGTGTGTGTGTGTAAAAATGAAAATGAGAGTCTTACAAAACAATACTTACCCTTATACCTACTATATATGATATATCTGATTTTTTCCATTTTATTTTATTTTTGAATGGCTGGTCACAACTCAATTGATTTTATAAGCCACTATTTTATTGAAACCCAGAGTTGAATTACATTTTTATTTTTACTCATAATATCACTGAGTTATTGACATTCCTTAGGTCTCTATTATCATATATTCATGACAGTTAAACCTGACTACTCAGTCTAGACTGACCTAAGAGAGACAAAGACTTTATTTTATTTTTCTTCACTTTCATTTTTATTTGTAATTCCATAGCGAACCATAACATAGTATTTATTGTTTTATTTGTTACTGTGTTCCAATAAACTATAATCTTTGCAGAAAGGGCCTGCAAAATGTGGTTTATTATTTTATATCCAATGTCTTGTATTCAGCCTGACACAGCACAGACCATCAGTAACCTCTTACTCCTACTCTCAGTGTGCAGTGGCTGCAAAATTTCATCTTGCTATCAGTTTTCCAAAATCAAATGTGACCACAATTTTCATCATACAGGTGAGCTGAAAAAAGTAAACCCTCATTAAACAACTAAAAGGAAAAATCAGGACTCAAAAGAATTCCTATTTGTGTCAAATAATTCTATTAGTTTCCTTCAGATGCTGTAACAAATTATTACAAACTGAGTGGTTTAAAACAACATAAATTTATTCTCTTATCGTTCTGGAGGCCATAGGTATGAAATATGCATCACTGGGCCAAAATCAGATGTCAAAAGAGCCATACTCCATTTGAAATCCCTAGAGAATAATCCATTTCTGTATCTTCCAGCTTCTGGAGACTGCTGGCACTCCTTGACTTGTAGCTGTACCACGCTAACCTTTAGCTTTACCTTCGTCTTCAGGGTACCTTCTCCTCTGTATATGTCAAATCTCTCTCCCTACTTCTCTCTTATAAAATGCATGTGATTGTGTTTAGGGCCCATGTGGATAATCCAGGATAGTTTCCCTATGTCAAGATCCTTAATTTAATCACATCTGCAAAGACATTTTCATATAGGTGAATATTTACAGGTTCCAGGTATTAGAATGTGGATGTTTTTGGGTGGTCCATTGTTCAGCCTACCATAATTGTCAATTTCCTTTCATTGGTATCAAAGATCTGTGCTCATCAATTACACTTTGATAGTACTCTTTGGCTATTTGACACTGAATTAGTCTAATTAATAAGGCTAACTCTGAGGTACTTAAGAAAATATTTCTTTTTCCTCAGTAGTTCGACTTTCTTTGAAGAGTAGTGAGGATTTCTACTAAAAACAATAATAATTGAAATTTGAAAGCCCTCCTAATTTTAGAAAAAAAATCTCATAAAAGATTTAGGTAATTTGAGACCCAAGTGTAACCTAAATGATATGGAGTATTCAGTGAACCTACTTCCTACTACTTTCAGGTTGTTTAATTGAATTGTCATAGAGATATGCCAAATTTTCATAGCAAAATAAAATTAGGGAATCCATATTTCATTCAAATTATAAGGCTTAAAGCCCTTATTCAGCTAAAATATCATTGAAATATTTCTATATTTATACCAGAGAGAACACAGCCCCAGAATTGAGGCATCCTATTCCTCCAGATAGAGTGCAAAAAGAGCTTAAGTTAGAAGGTTGGGGAAATAGTTTAAAGCCCATAATCCGAGAGTCACAAGAGAAGCCCCAACATTTAATGACTCTATTAAGAGTATACACATAAAATGAATACAATTTAGTAATAAAGGCCTTGGAGAAAGAATCAAAAGTTCTAATATGTATCACGGAGGGGGATCAAAATCAGAGAATGGATCTCAACAGTACTAATGCAAAGAATATTTCCCTAGCCACTCTGGTTATAATCAGAGTGTTATCAGATATTACTCACAGTTTGTGGGATTAGGTCTGTAACACAGAGAAGTTTTAATCATGCTCAATAGAATCACCTTTAATCTTTATAAAACCTGTAAATAAAAATATATAAGAATCAACAATTTTAAATACTTTTTCCATAGGTAATTTGACAGAATATATCCTACGTATAAAGTAGCATGATAATTTTGATGCCTACATTGGGTAAAACCAATATAGCAGTCCTTTCAGTCATTACAGAATGTCTTTAATCTCCTGACACATTGCATGAGTAGCTATGTCATTGATCTAAGGGCTTAACAATTTATTTTATCAAAGTTAGGATGTAATAAAATAAGAAAAAGCAGGAGCATATATGACTTAAAACATTATTTACAGCAGACTATAATTTTCCACCCAATGTCCAGTCTCTACTTCTTTAGAATATAATTTTCATTTTTAATTTAAGCAGCAAGGAGGCAACTAAAAGATCACATTTCCAAAATTTCCTGTAGCTAGGACTGACATGTGCCCAAATTCTAGATAGTGAAATGCAAATGAAAGTGTTGTGGAGCATTTCAAGAAAGGCATGGGAGCTCAATTTCAGTGAGCTAGATGATTTTTCTTCTCTCCTCATTATTGCTGTCTATAATATACATGTAATTATGTATATTATAACAAGTCTCCTGGACTTTATGGTGTCCTTTGAGAAGAAACCCATGCAATGAAGGTGATAAAGCAAAACTATTGAAGAAGTTTTTGTTTTATGGGAGAGAAAAATAAACATCTGCTTTATTTAAGCCACTATTGCTTGAGGGTTTTGTTACATGTGGTTGAACCTAGTCCTTTCCTAACTGACAAATTATTATGTCATTAGCTATATCATTGTGTCATTGATGCAATTTACTCAAAAAATTATTCTGTAGCAAAATATCAGCATGTGTAGTACCGTTAAAAAGTTTGTAGATTGGTAAACATTGTCAAATTCTCAAAATTTATATAATGTAACTTTAGGAAAATATTTATTCTAAAAGTTAAATTATTTTATTTCTTGAACATAAAACATTAACATTTGAAATCATTAGTCTTCTAAAGACCTTATAAAGGTTTGATTTTACTACATTTGCAGTTCACAATTTTCCTTGGCCATTTTATCTTTTCCAACTTCAAATGTGACCTTATCATCTAAATCACCAGTCAGCAGTTAATCTTAGGCTTTGATGTCATGTTTCATGACTAAATTATTATAGTGTGGAAAGCAGTCTAATTAATGTGGCAAGAAGTCAGAGGGAGTGGTTAAGAATTTTAATTTTACATATCAGATGCAAGCTTTAGCTGCTTCGGTTAAATGATAATATGTCCACATGAATGCAAAAATAACTTTTGTCATGCAAATTCACTTTTATGATGATTCCTTGATCTCTAATTATCTGTCAATCTAATTTAGTCTGTTGGTTAAGTTCATAAATATGCTACTGAATCAAATTAATATGCACTTCTGTTCTAAGTATATATGTATCACATATATAACTTAGATATTTTTTTTTCCCTACATCTCCATGAACCAATCTTTTGGTTCATAGGTAATGTCCTGAGTCATAGTTTTCAGCTAAGAGGATATTTGTAAAAATCTATTTCAAGTTCAATTTTCCTATTATTTTTATCCTCATCAAATTCCAGAATTGTCAGATTTCTATTAAATCCACACTGGTTCCAGTGAGGAGTTGGGGCAGCATAGGGGAAGTTTTACTTGCATTTGTTTGTGTAGGCTGGGGCTGTTCCTGACTCTTGATTTGATCATTGATCTTGGTTCATCTCCATGGTTATACTAAGCAAATATTGCCAAAATGTTATCTAGCCTAGAAGGCCATATTGAAACTTAGTCCTGTATTCAAAAGTGTGCATTCTAAGTGAATAAGCCACTACATAGATTTTTAAATGTCATGAATTGTGTGTGTGTGGTGATCGATGATGTTAATTATGGTAACCTAACTTTGCAATGTAGATCAACTAAAGATTCAGTATATTTAAAGTTGTATTTTATGCTTGTATTTTATTTGCATTATTATTTTGTCATTGATGCTTGTGTATACAGCACCTGGGCATCATTTAAGATATATTTGAACAATATAGGCTAATCACTTATAGGCAGATACCATCTTAAAAATAGATTGTGTTTTATAAATTTATTTGAGAGAAAGTTAATGGGAAAATCAGAAGCAATGTCCCATAGACCCAAGATTTTAAACATATCGTAGGCTATACCATGCTAGAATATTTGAGCTATAAAGTAGTTGACATCTGGAATAATAAAGAATAAGTCACATAAAATTAATAACATGAAAAACTACATAATACATTTTTAATGCTGCTTAAAGTTTTTACCATGTAGTTGCATTCTGATACACTTGGATAATGTAATGTCTTCAAATATACATCCAGTATATTCAAACATTTCTCTTCAAAAAGGGATGTAAAGCATAAATCTCATATTAGTAATGTGAGGCACTGTTATGATAATTACCAACAAATTATTATGGAATATTCAGCCAATATGCCAAGGGCTCAGGTGCAGACAACTTAGAATATGTACAATTTTTCCTTTATAAAGGAGTACATAGAGCACATTTGAGGATTACATAGGAAAGTACACACAAAACATTTCACACCTTGTTTAGCAAATGTTCATTCAGAATCACCCACTTGCAACAATAAAATTCACATTTGTTTTGATGTTATAAAACTCTAATTTACATAACAACTTCAAAATGTCTTTTCTTAATGGATTATTTTTTTTAAATATTATTGTGTTAGTTACTTCAGGTATTATAAAAATGACAGTCACAGAAATGGTTTTATGTGTTTAGTTGCAAATGACACTTTTGCAATTACTATGCCATTCCACAGTCCACTCAAAGAAAACTTTAATATCCCTTTAAAAATTAAATATGCTACAGATTGCTAATCCAGTCAGGCTGCCAGTTGCAAGCTAGGTGCTGGTAATGGGGGTAAATGAAGAATTGAATGATATGACTTACCAATTCACACATTTAGGAGGTATGAGAAAAATTTCATCAATAAACCAAATTTGATTTCCAGTTAAGGACCAGTCATGTTTTACACAGGCCATCTTTAAACACAAAATCCTGGAGAGAAATGAGTATTGCCCTATTGACTAACACATAAGTCACTGTCACCTCATAGTAATTGCACTGTAAACAAGACTTGTATTGCCTTACTTTCACAAAATGGAAAAAGGACCTTCTAAATCTGGAATCCTGTCTATACTGCTGTTAATATGGGCACAAATACAGAAGTTTTTGATGTAGGTTCATTTTGACTGGTCTGCCTTAGTATAATAGTATGTAAATGTATAAAAGTCATTATTGCCCAGGCAATTATGCAAAATTCATTCTTCTTAGTTAGTTTCCATTATCCTTCATGAAGCTGCTGCCTATTTTTTTAAATTTTATTTTTATTTTTGGACAATAACCCCAAACATTAGTTTTAAGAAGACAACTTCAGTTTTGCTTTACCTGTCTGAAATATGTAAGTGTCCTGGAAAATTTTGGAGCTGACTATCTCCAACCGCTGAGAGTTATTCACAAATTACAAAATGCTCTGTGGGTAATTATCTTTTAATATCAAATTGACCTGATATCCTCCCTTTCACAAGTCATTAGTAGTTCTTAAAGAATATTTATCAAAACATATTATGCTCAAGAAAAGCTACTCAGTTTGCTTTTGCTGCTCCCTGCACCTATCCACACATAGGAAAATAGATGTGGTAAAATTGACTCTGCCTAAAGCATAAATGCTTCAGCTCTTCTCTCCTGGAAAAACTGGGGGGGGGGGGAATAACTGCTGTATTTTAATGTGTATAGCAATTTTCTTTCCATTTGTATAATTATTTATTATATATTAATCTACATACTGGACAACTCTACTTGTCTATCCAGCATCCTCCCTTCCCTAGCATGTAAATTTATTTATATTTTTATTTTGTATTTCACCTAGGGAAATGATTCATAGAAAGTGGGACAGTTTTGCATGCCTAGTGTATATGTTTTTCTCATTTTCTTCTGACTCTTACTTTCATGTATTATGTGGCCTTCTTCCTATAATCTCATGAATTGTTCTTTTATATTTTGTGACTCTTTGTTTTAAAATCTCTTTCTATATATATATACATATATATATGTTCTATACCTATATATGTACTCACCCTCTCTCTATGTGTATATATATGTATATGTGTGTGTGTATATATAATATGTTTATATACAGAGAGAGACAGAGAGAAAGAAAGAAAGAGAGATATCTCTAAATATATATGTATATTTGGTGTCTTCCCCCAAAAGAATATATTCTTTTGGGGGAAGACACTAAATCTTACATTTACTTTTCTTTTTCCCTGATTTCTATTTCAGTTTAGAGAATGGAATTTCTTCTTGAAAAACACTTAATGATTAATTGATTTCCTCATATTTTTCTTTAAGAATATGGCATCTGGCATCTCTGATGGTTAATTTTAGGTGGCAACTTGACTAGATTAAAGGATACTCATAGCCAGCAAAGCTTTATTTCTGGGTAGGTCTGTGAGGGTGTTTCTGGAAGAGATTAGCATTTGAATCGGTACACTAAGTAAGGAAGAGCTATCCTCACCTGATGTAAGTGGGCACCATCCAAGAGGCTGAGGACCTGGATAAAACAAAAAGGCAGAGTTAAGGTGAATTGGAGCTGGGGCAGCCTTCTTCCATTGCATGTCAGAATTTCAGGTTCTCAGGCCTTTGGCTGAGAAGTTACAGCATTGGCTTCCCTGGTTCTCCAGTGTGCAAATGGCATATCATGGACTTCTCAGCCTCTAAAATCATGTGAGCCAATTTCCTTAATAAATCTTCCCTCATTTATCTCTCTCTCTCTCTCTCTCTCTCTCTCTCTCTCTCTCTCTCTCTCTCTCTCTCTCTCTCTCTCCATTTACATATCTCCTATTGATTCTGTTTCTCTGGAGAACCCAGACTAACCAGTATTTAGACAGATGTCAAACCCAGAAGCAATATGCAAATTAGTGACAAACCACAATCTCAGTTTTGGAAAATGTTCTGGGCATCCATTTTGTTACTGTTCCATATTCAGTAATTTAATTCCCACTTAACCAAAAAACAAAAAAACAAACAAACAACAACAACAAAAAACTGGGCACAGCAAAGATGAGACTTTTAGCATCGGGCATGATGTGGAATGATATCTGGAACTCATTTTCTAGGCTTTTGATTTTTCATATCTTTGTACTGCTATTTTTTGAGCCAGAGGAAATTAGCTAACAGGCATAATGTCCAAGTGACATAGCTGGATTGAGTGAGTTCATAGTGCCAAAGTAAGTTGTTAATTAGGATTTGTGAAAGATAACAAATACCAAAGGGTGTTCAACTAATTTGAATTGATGAGGAAGGAGTTTGTTGAAATGACTTCAATCAACATTTCTTTTTTATTTTTTTTGCCTATATTTCCTTGCTTATGTATTTTTCATTTTCTCTCTGTTAAACACTGGAAAATACAAGAGACAATGATAGTGATTGAGTAAAAACAAACAAACCTAGAATTGGCATTAAAACTACTTTTGTTTGCTTAGTGATTACTAAGCTGCATTTTTAAAAAATCAAGAATACTTAAAAAAATTCAATTTACCAGTTTAGAAATTATGTTATCATAGCATAATTGGTAATATATGTACATTTGAGTCTTCTCAACCCTAAATCAAGCCAAAAATAATAGCTAGCATATATTGAATGCTTAATTTGTACCACACACTGTATGAAAAATTTTGTATTATTAATCCTCACAATAAATCTATTAGGTAAAATTATTATTATTCCTACTTTGTATTATAAACAAACTGATCCTTATAAAGGTTAAGATCAAATAGGTAGTAAGTGGTTGTATTAGGAACAACTATTCACTTATGGCACCTGTTTGGCACATATTGTGGCTCTTTTTCTGATACAGATACTTCTGAATGGTTTGCAGAATTTAACACTATTTGAAGGTTATCATTTGGAAGATAAATATTAATTTTTCTATAAACAAAATGTAGGGACAATTAATAACTCTATATTAACAGATGGATGGTTATTCATATAAGAAAATATGAAAATATGCTTATTACATTTGAAGATGTGAATTCCTTAGTTGTATTGTCTCAGAGAGAGACTACAGTGAGGTGGGTTTTAAGGAGATTTTCTGTTGAATTATTAGACCAAGATTTTTATGTACTTGGAGGTGGCTAATGAGAATCATACCTCCTTTCCACTTCATCACCTTTCCCTCCTTCCTCTCTCCCTATTAATAATAGGGTGACTTAATGTTGACCTTTCTTCTTAATGGCATTTTGTTGTTTGCCCTTACTTCCTTCACATATTCTGTGCAATACCCAGGTAGTGGGAAAATACATTTATATATTGGACTTTAGGAGACATCCCTAATACTCATTAGTATTACAACTCATTAGTCTTCTGAGAACAGACATAACACAGAAAATACTCTAGGTTGATATTTTTAAAGCTAATGAGCCTCTAATTAGCATCTGACTGACTATAGCTAGCATGATATGTGCCTCTCCAATGATTTATAGTGATTACCATAATCCAAGATTCTTTCCCATCCTTGAAATTTATCTTATCAGTTAGCTTCAGGAACACACACATTTGCACACATACACTTCTGATGTTCCTTGTGGTGAACAGAACAAAATAAAATACTAATACACTAGAAGAAATTAATTTCAGTAAAAAAAGTATATTGCTGAAATATTTTATTAGGAAGAAGAAAACAAACCAATAATGCTCTTATGCAGAATACATTGGCATTCAGGAAACTGTATACATAAGGATATGTTGATAAGTGTTTACAAGATATATTACATAGTTGCAGCTCTGAGTGGGTGATAACGGGTCTCTATTTGAGTCTTGAGTTAAAGTCCAGTTAAGTCCTACATTTATTCATTCAAGTAATATTTGCTGAGATTATACCATATGACCTTTTAAACTTATATGATTCTAAGAATATAATCAGGAACAATATAGGCATGGTCTCTGTCACAAATTATATATAGTCAGTTGAAGGTGGACAGGTAATAAAGTAAGGTTGAGGGTGGACAGGTAATAAAGTAAGCTGTGACCTATGGTAAATGTCGTGGTAGGAGAAATATGTACCAGGAGGAAATAATCTAGTTTGGAAGGTAAGGAAGGAATTCTGATTAGAGGAAATGAATTTCAATCAGAGACTTAAAATATGGAAAGGATGGGGAAAAAGGTAATCAGTGAAGCAATAATAATTTGGGGAATGTGCAGACATGTGTGCATGTGTGTGAAGTGGGAGTGAATGCCTGGTGTTCTGCAAGTCATTTTCTGAATCTACTTTCTTATTTGTCACAGGACACAATTTGTTCACACAAATTTTAAGGCTGTCTTTTTTTTTTTCACTTAGAAAAATTCTGTGTCTATGAAACCCTGAAAACAACCTTACACTAATAAGACTGAAAAGAGCCAAGCTATCCTAGTACTTACACAATGTACTCCCTGATTTAAAATTTTAAATCTTTTAAAGTTACAAACAAGTCTTTTGAACCAGTAAGAAAATTATCAGGCTCATCCAGGATGAGTAAGCATCTTGGAGTATGCTTTGTTAGCATTTAGTAAATTACTATTGGAGTAAGCTAAATGATACTCTAGGCTTGAAAGACTGACTGCAGTCTCAGAGGTGCCTAACTTTCTGCCATGGGGAAGTGTGCAAAGTGAGAGATACTGGTGCTTATCTACCCGAGAACAACTCATTTTCTCTAAATAAAATCAAATTGCATGGAGAAAATTAACTTCATACATTCCAGCTTGTAAAAGAGACCTCATTTCTTGCTGCAGAGATAATTTTGTAAAAAAATATTCAGGGAGATTTAGACCAGCAAAATCAGGATTATTATACCTTCAAATTTTTAAACTTCTCCTAGAAGTCACTAGCTTTCAAGTCTGACAACCCCACACTCCCTGAAAACAAGGGAAGAAGTCTAGTAGTAATGGCAAGATAGTGAAATTATCTCTTCAGATGATGAGCCTCTGATTAGCATCTGACTAGCTGTAGCTAGCAAGATGTGTGCCCTTCCAATGATTAGGTCTTGTGGGAAAAGAACTTTTGATTGAAGTCACTGTGCTAAACTTAATATTAGAACTACCCAAATAAAAGGGCATTGGCTCATAGCAGATTGACTGTGGGGTGACCATTTCCCAGAACACTGGAAAGAAACAAGCTACATTATTATTTGGCAACATATGGGCACTGACTCTACTTTCTTTCTCTAGTTGAAAATATGGCCTTGTTGATCTGAAAATAGTTCAAGAAACAAGAGAGTTTTTCTCATTTAATTATTTTTGTGGAATGATCTGATAAATTGGTCTCCATCAGGACATTAAAGACCTATATTCAGTTTAATATATTATCATTTAAAGAATATGCCTATATTTAAAAGAATGTTTATTTAATTCAGTATAATTTAGTTTTGCTGTTGAAAGTTTAGGAGCAAATGCCAATTCTCTAGAAAAGACATGTCTGGTAATATTCTACAATGAACCTTCTACATTGTTTTGTAAAGAGAATATGATACGGTGAAGAAATAATTCTTGAGTATAAAATGTAGCATCAAGAATTACTAGCTCTGACATGGTACTGTCATAAAACCAGACACATAAACCATCTGAACAGAATACAGAACCCAGAAATAAATCCACACATTTATACTCAATTGATTTTCAACAGAAGTGCCAAGAACACACAATGGGGAAAGGGCAGTCTCTTCAATAAAAGGTGTTGAGACAACTAGATATCCATATACAGAAGAATGAAATTAAACCCTTATCTCACACCATACACAAAAATAAACTTGAAATGGATTAGAGACTTAAATGTCAGACCTGAAATTGCAAAATTA
This sequence comes from Lepilemur ruficaudatus, assembly GCA_963574885.1. NCBI lineage: Eukaryota > Metazoa > Chordata > Mammalia > Primates > Lepilemuridae > Lepilemur > Lepilemur ruficaudatus. The sequence continues at coordinate 37,774 of CAUYRT010063182.1, read as the reverse complement.
CTGGAATAAAACACAGGAGAAAAGTTCCATGAAATTGGCAATGATTTTTTTGGAAATGAACCCAAAGCACAGGCTAGAAAAGCAAAAATGGATGGGATCACATCAAGCTTCTGCACAGCCAAAGAATCAATCAAGAGAGTGGACACAAAACCTATGGAATTAGAGAAAATATTTGTAAATGATACATCAGGTAAAAAGTTAGTATTCAAAATATATAGGGAATTCAAACACAACTTAGTAGTAAGAAAACATATAATCAGATTAAAAATCGGCAAAAAATCTGAATGCACATTTCTCAAAAGAAGAAACGCAAATAGTCAACAGATATATTTTATAATGTTCAAAATCACTAATCACTAGAAAAATGCAAATTAAAACAGCAATGAGATATCATCTTTCACCTGTAAAAATGGCTATTACCAAAAAGTGGAAAGATAACAAGTATTGGTGAGGATGTGGAGGAAAGGGAATTCTTGCACACTATTGGTGGGTGTAAATTAGTAAAGTAATTATGGAAAACTATGTGGAGTTCCCTCAAAAATTACAAATAAGAATACTATATATTCCAGCAATCCCACTATTGAGTATATGTATACCCAAAGGAAAGGAAATCAGTGTCAAAACATAGCTGCACTCCCATGTTGATTCCAGTATTGTTCACAATAGCCAAGATATGGAACCAACCTAGATGTCCAACAATGGATGAATGGATAAAGAAAATGTGGTATATACATAATAGAATACTATTCAGCTTTAAAAATCAAGGAAATCCTGCCACTTGTGACAACATGGATGAATGGATGAACCTGGAGGACATACACTAAGTAAAAAATGTTAGACACAGACAGAAAAATACTACATGATCTCACATACATGTGGAATCTAAAAATTTGAACTCTTAGATGTAGAGAGTAGAATAGTGGCTACTAGGGGACTGGAGGTATGAGGGAGTAGGGAGATATTGGTCAAAGGATACAAAATTTCAGTTAAATAGGAGGAATAAATTCAAGTGTTCTATAGTGCATCATGGTGACTGTGGTTAATAGTTAATTGTAATTAATTGATTCTGGAAAATTGTTAAGAGTAAATTTGAAGTGTTCTTGCTACAAAAAGTAAATATATATGCTGTAGACATAACTGCAAAAAGATTTCTTGCTAGGTTTTCTATCTGCTACGTTACTAGCAATCAGCCTATGGGGAACGTTTTATTAACCTTTTATTATATTGTTACTTGTTTTATTTCTATTGCCTAGATGAACACTGTCCAGTGGAAATATAAGGCAAGCCACATGTGATTTTCTAATAGCTATTTCATAGGTAATCAGTGAGATTTTACAACAGACACATTTCATATTCTAACTGACCACAGTGCATACCTAGATCCCCTGAGCCTTGCAAATGTGCTTTGCCTAGTTAATTCTCATTGTCACCTTCTGGATTGCTAATAACCAGGTGGTTTGTATGTAAAGGAGTTATCTCAGGGAGGCTGGATTCAGAATTCATTGATGATTCACTATATGATTTCTGTATGAGTAAACTTACTTTTATATTATCATTATGTAGAGCTGACAGGACAACTGTCGATTGAGCATCTGTTCTATTAAAAAGGTCTGTCTTACAACTCACAATTGCAAAGTTATGGAAACAACACAAGTGCCCATCAATACATGAGTGAATTAATAAAGTGTGGTATATGTATACCATGGAGTACTATTCAGCTATAAGAAACAATGGTGATCTAGCACCTCTTGTATTTTCCTGGATAGAGCTGGAACCCATTCTACAAAGAGAAGTATCCCAAGAATGGAAAAATAAGCACCACATGTACTCACCAGCAAATTGGTATTAACTGATCAACACCTAAGTGGACATATAGGAATAACATTCATCAGGTGTTGGGCAGATGGGAGGGGGGAGGAGGGGATGGTATATACATACATAATGAGTGCGATGCGCACCATCTGGGGGATGGACACGCTTGAAGCTCTGACTGGGCTGGGGGGCAAGGGCAACATATGTAACCTAAATATTTGTACCCTCATAATATGCAGAAATAAATAAAAATAAAACATAAAAAACTATATGGCACCCTAGGGCTGAGGGAAAGTAGCCAAGGAAGGGCAGACTTGGAAGTGGATCAGAACTCAGCATAGACATTCACGGGTTTGGTTAGACCAGAGCCTGTCTGGAGTGGCGGGGCAAGCAGCAGATCAGTGACCACTCTCCAGAGGCAGTCACATCAGTGACATAGACGGACAGTGGGATCCAGGTGTCAGCAGGGCAGGAGGCCTTCTGGCCATGTGGGGCTTGCAAAGAGAGTGACAGATTTGTGCGCACTCCCTGGCCTTAGACTGGCTGCACATGGGCTAAGTGGGGGCTTTGGTTTCTGTGTCGAGGGTGCTGTGGGCAGGCCATCACCAGGCGAAGGCTACCAGGTGCCAGAGGGGTTGCATTCTGAGCCTGTAACTGGGGTGCTCCATGGCTTCCCTGGCACTCTGCTGCCTCCCAGCCCACACTTCAGACAGCAAGCAAAGCTCTCCTTCCTCCTGCAGTGTCCCTCCAGTGCTCTCTACTGAGGAAGCCTAACTTTTTGCTCACATTAAAGAAGAAATGCTTGAAGAAATTCCCCCTGTCTCACAGAGCATATATTCAAGGGTGTATTTGGAACTGAGAGGCAATATATTGATAACTGACACATCTATCAAGCTTAAATGTCCTCTGGTCATTTCCTGCTATTTCTTCTTGGATTCTCTCTGAATATTTCTTCCCTCTTCTGGACTTGGGTGCCCTCAGGTGAGTTTTGGGAAATTATCAGCTTCCCTTATTGTCTGGAGACCAAGCTCTACATACCTGGGCTGTTCATGGGATGTCTTAAACCAACAGTTCTCCAATGTAGTCCATGGACTCCCAGGGTCCTCAGGAGGCTTTCAGGGGTTCCAAGAGTTCACAGCTATTTTACAAGTTGTATTGAGATGGTGTGCTTCTCTCTCTGGGATTGTCATTTTGTGAAAAGACTACGGGTGTTTTAGCACAAACCTGGGCAGCGGTACAAATGGTATTAGTAGGTATTAGTAGTCATGCATGTACAGAAAAAAGAAGAGCCAGTTTCAATCATGAATGTCCTTGATGAAGCAGTAAAAATTATACAGTGTAATTAAATCTCACCCCTTGCATACACGTCTTAAACACTCTGGCTCATGAAACGGGAAATGCAGAGTCGCTCCTTGGCTGTGTTCCAAAGGGTGATGGTTGTCAAAGGAAGAGCATGTGTGGGATTGAGTGTCTGACCAAACCAGCTGCCTCCTTCACAGAACACAGTTCTTACTTGAATGAGCAACTGGACAAAATAAAATGAAGTTAATAAAATGAGGAACATCGTGCTTACTCGGACTTCGTATTTGCCAGACATTTTCGGGAAAATCAATAAAATGAACTTGTCGTTTCAAGGATAGCAACTGATTGTAATTATTGCCACTGATAAAATGAAAGCTTTCCAGAGAAAATTTGAATTTTGGAAAACATGTCTGTATGACAGCTTGAGCTTGATATGAGGTTGGCAGCTTTCCTATCCATAAACTGTTTTGGTGAGATTAGTCGTGATATTAATGAATGAGATGTTTTTACAGTTTATAATAAAATGGGTATCTGTTGGAAGATCTGCAGAAGGCAGTGAAACACTTTTTTCCAAATGATAAATTCATATGTTACAAAATCATGCATGAGCAAAAGATCCATTCAAAGTGCAAGATAGGTGAGTGGGTTTTGGTATAATAGAATAGGAAAAATTTCATTGCTGTGCTTTCAAATTCCACGTATGTACCATTAAGAAACCACCATTTGTTGAGTTTCAGTATGATATAAAAGAAGAGTACCCACAACTATCTGAAAAGGCTGCTAAAATACTCCTCCTTTGTCCAACGACATGTCTATGTGAGGCCAGATTTTCATAATACACCTTAACCAAATTAAGCCAGACATTAAAGATATTGTGAAAACAGAAGACAAATGCCACTCTTCTCACTCAATTTCTTTTGTTTTCAGAACATATAGTTCTTTTATATGAAGGGAGTATTTATGCTAACATGTAACATGTTTATTATAATGTTTAAATGAATGAGTGAATAAATAAATGTTTAAAACATTTTTCAGCATTAACTTATAGTAATATCAGTAGCTATAACTCACATAAATTTCGGGGGGAATTCTCAACAATTTTTAAAAGCATAAAAGGCTTCTGGGGCTAAAAAGTTTGAGAACCACAGTGTTAAACAAATCTCCACTAGTCACTTGATACACAAAATTGCAGGGAGTTGTAGGCACCTTCAACTTCAATGGTTGAGGCCAAGAGGGGTTGAGTTTCCCAAGGTCGTGCACATGGCGAATTAGGGACAGAGATGAGTCTCGAACCATAACCTCCTGCTGTAGCGTGCTTCGTAATTCGTTTGCTTGTTTTGAGGATTCTCTTTAGAGTGCCAAGGAGAGAATTTGAGATCCTCAGTAAAAAGGGAGTGATAGCACCTTCCCTTCAACATGGCATCCATTTAAACAAGCTCTGAGTGTCAACTAAGTTTCAGGCACTTGGGCTCGTTGCTGCTAAAGGCAAAGTAAATGAAACATGGCCAATGTATTGGGGAGAGCAAAGCTTACCATATAGAGGAAGAGATCACATGAAAGATGATATATAATAGCTTGTCATATGAATTATCCAGCATATAACATATAACATATGATCATACAACCAATATAATTACATTATGCTACTACTGATATTACCATATGTATTAATAATATTACATACGGTATAATATTTTATAATAAGTTGTATACACTATACCTAGGGAACAGGAATTACTTGGGGTTTTGGCTGGCAATCGTGTGCAAAGCAGAACCATGAACTTGGGAAGTTTTCTATTAGCTGTACGCCATTGTCCTTTTGACACTTCTAGGGTTGCTGTAACAAATTACCATAAGCGGTGTAGCTTATGTAGCTTATAACAGAAATTTCTTCTCTCACAGTTCTGGTGGCTGGAAATTCAATCAAGGTGTCAGCAGGGCCAAGCTCTCTCTCTAGGGAAGAGTCCTTCCTTGTCTCTTTTAGCTTCTGGTGACGGCCACCAAGCCCTGGTGTTCCTGGGCTGGTGGACACACTGCTGCAATCTCTGCCTCTGTCTTCACATGCCCTTTTCCTCTGCACGTCCCTCTTCTTGTAGGGACACCAGGCATATTTAGAGTCCACTCTAACCCAATATGACCCCATCTTAAACTTGATTATGCCTGCAAAGACCCTATTTCCAAATAAAGTCCCTTTCACAGGTTCCAGGTGGACATAAATTTGGGGGGAGAGGATTCAACCTAGTACACTGATTTTGTACCTGTCCCCATCCCCCAGTGCTCAGCATCTCTTTGGACCAAAGTTCATCTGGTTTTTTCCTTATATTTTTCAGGGTGTGAGGTCCCACTGAACCCCACCTGGCCCTTCTCTGTTGATGCTTCAAGTAGTTGCCAAAGCTCACTACATTTAACCTGTGAGTTTAACAAACAGTTTCTCAGGGCCACAGGGCTGTGTGGTTGTGAAGGGGAAGAGAGGAATCTGAAACAGGGACACCCGGACTGTGGAGGTGGACGGCAAGATCCTCACGTTTCTGTTGGCCTTGGGCGATTTTTGTTTACTAGGCCTAGAATCACAGTGTAAGACAACATTCATAAAACATAATTAGAATCTAGGGAGTGATGAAGGACACTGCATCCTACACTCTGGCATAGCTGATTGCACATGGCCTCGAGGACAGGATGTCCGAACCACTCAACACCATCACCTCCCAGCACCTGGGGACAGCATGTGACCTGGCTGGGCCCTCAGGTTGGATTCCAGCAGGGTGGCTCAGAGTGCTGGATCTTGATCCAGACCACTTGGGTTCTATCCTGGCTTCACAGTGGTGGGTCCCTTAGGCCAATTATGTCACCCACCGGTGCCTCAGTTTCCTTATCCATAAGGGGTGATAGTATCCCACTTAGCAAACTTCTCAGGAGGAATAAATGAGTTAATAATACATATCAATTGCTTAGAACAATACCTGACAATATAGACATTTGTTGTTATTATTAACATTATTATTATATGAATTTTTTTGTCCAGCTAATAAGAATTCCAATAATTTACTAGTTCATCCTTCAATTCCCTTCTTCTCCAACCACCACCAGGGGAAAACAGATAACAAGTGTGTGGGTCTGGCTTTTGCTTTTTCAAATTCTACACTTGTCACTTACACTGTAACTGACCCTGGAGCAAATTTTCCTGTGTTATTAGGATGTCTTAAAGGACTAAGACCTGGTACCTGTCAAGTGCTTCTTGATCGATTCCTAGGAAACTGCCAGCATACACTCAAGCTAGCACCAAGCTGTCATTAAATTAATGGTTGCCTGTCTGATAGTGCTTTATCAGTAATTCAGCTCTGTGGGCAGGTGTGGCACCCACGCTGGGCCCTCCCACCTGTGCCAGTTTCTATAACTGAGAGCATGCTATCTCAGCAGCTCAGGGGTGGGTCTGTTCCAGCGCTTGAGAAAAGTGAGTACTGAATAGAGAGTGGAGCTCTTGGTGCAGTTAAGAGGGAGGTAAAATAACTGTAATTTCATAGCAATTACATACAGCCAACCCTGTCAAAGGCTCCAGTTTTCCATTATAAACCCGAGCCTCTGCTGGGAGCGATTTGCAAAGTAGAAATAAGCACACAATTAGGCCCTAATGTATGAAAGAAGGCATCGCTACCTCCCCATCTGAATGCCACAGCAGAACAAACCCCAAGGGGGAAAATAATATGCTAAGCTTTGGGAAAGCATTTTTTTCTCCCTTTCTTTTTTAAAAAAAACCCATCTTAGTAAACCCCCATTCCTGGATATTGGTTAGATTGTTTGAAGCTTTGCAAGTAGGCCTGGGGGTCTTCATTACCTGTGCCCTCCCTGACAGTGGAGTCCCCTGCCAGGCCACCTGAGGGGGCCACGGTTTCCAGGGGATCAGACATCAGACACTAGAGCAAGCGAGTTTCTGCCTCTAAGTCCATGTTGGGGGCCAATAAGCCACCGGATGGAAATGAATACACAGAGACGAGCGCCCCAAACTTTTTCTCTTGTTCGTGTGTTTGCTTACAATAAATTCTATGTGAAATTCATGGATCTGAAGCCCACTCAGAAGTGCAGTGAGGATAGATTTGTCTTTCAGTCTTACAAACGCCCATGATTTTGAGGAAGGTAATGCGGTGGAGAAATGAAGTGAGAGGCGTGTGCAAGCTCTCAGTAATGCTCCTGCTGTCACGTGTGCTCCTGTCTTGTCCCCTGGCCCACACTACAGAAGGCCATAAGCTCCTAGGGGACATGCATTTGTGAATCTCTTGGGTAATTTTCGCCAGTGCCTTGCACATAATTGATAGTCAATACGTATTTGCTGGGTAAAAGGATAATTTAACAAATGAATGGTTTATTGACACTGAAGGCCAAGTACTAGTCAGAGCTAAGTGCCATATTGATTAAAGTCTTGATCCTTCTGACTAATCTAGACGTAGGGAGATGGGATCAGGGTCTGAGATACCTGTACTTGCGACATCCTCATGAAGCAAGGACCAAGGGGTAAAAGAAGGTAAACTATAGAGGAGAAACCTATTTTGGCTGAGTACAGCTAAAGGAAATCATTTCTAATTGTTGGAGCAATCCTCAGAATGAACTGCTTTGACAGATTTAAATTACTGGTAGGTGGAGATATTCAAACATATGCTAGATGATTACTCTGGGGTATAGATGTTGGTGTTCCAGTGTCATTTGTGTTAGACCATGTGATGTTGAAAGTTTCTTTTTACCCTTAGATATGCCAGGGTTCTGTGATTTCATAAAATTATGATCCTACATAATCATTAAGCTCAGTTAAGCAAGTATTTATTGAACCAGGCAATGCCTGCCACTGACATTAGGAAGACGAAGATGAATGAGATAGGGCTACTGCCCTTTGCAGTTGGCTGTGACATGGTTTTGGTAAGTCCTCCTGAGATCGGAATGTGAGTGTTATAATCCTGTGTTCCTTCCTGCAAGTATACACATGGCGACTCAGGACTCTGGTTCTCTTCCATTTAGGCTGGAATCGATGGGGAAAGCATTGGCAACTGTCCTTTCTCTCAGCGTCTCTTCATGATCCTTTGGCTGAAAGGAGTCGTGTTCAATGTCACCACTGTGGATCTGAAAAGGTAAAGGACATTGTATTAATGGGGACTATGTTTAGCTGCAGGAACGGAGCACCTTCCGTGAAACAGGGCAAATGCCTTCCATGTCTCACGGCGGCTCCTGCTCACACCTCCTTCTCCAGAACTGCGTCTCGGGGCCTACCCCTAGTTGCAAGGGAGGCTGCAAAAGCGAATATCTCACTCGGGGCCCAGCACTGCACTGCCCTGTTTAACAAGGTTGCATTCGCAAGGAAGGAGGAGGGACTGGCATTGGCTATGCAGCTAAGAACGTCTGGCTCAGAGGTGGCCTCAGACGTCTACAAACCAAGGAGTTGGTCATTCAGTAGCATTAGTGCCATCATCGGTGGGACCCTGGCAGGACTCCAGGCGTGTGAGTCTGAGTCTTGAGGGAGGTGAGATCAGCCCACTTCCCATGCTATGTTCCCACCCTTAGAAGTCCTTAGTGTGAGGGTTCTAGATTATAAGCCTGGATGGAGAGTTACTACTGTTCTGTTTTAAAGTGTGGTTTAATGGCTGTTAAAAACACCAGGCATCATTCAGTATTGGGAGCCACACTCTCTCACTCCTACAGAATGTCCTGTTTCCTCTCCTCTGCCTGTCCTTTAAATGTGGAATAGCCCAAGGCTCACCCTTCTTCCCTAGTGAGCTGGGCATACTCTCCCTGTCATCTTCATGTGAATCATGAAGAATTCTTTCTGTGAATCCCAGAGCTCAGCTGTCATCTAGATGGTTCCACTGAGATGTTCTATTGTCACTTTAAAATCTATGTGTCTAAAATTGCATCCACCGTTTTCCCTGTGAGTGGGGCTTTCCTCAAAAATTCCTTTGTTCTCTCATTTTCTAGGCACTGAAATGTGTCCAGCTTATGAAATGTGTCTTTCTCTTGCCACCTCCATTGTTCTCTCTCTCTCTCTCTCCCCTACCCCCCATCCATCCTTTATTTTACGCTAAGGTTAGCTTTCTAAACTAATGCTTTAATCAGGCAACTCCCCTGATCAGAAAACCTCTGATGCTTTCACTGTCCATAGCATAACTGCATCTGAAGCCCGCTTTCGTCTTTTCCCCGGTTCTTCCCAACCCTGTCTCCCAACACATCTCAGCGTGGCTCATCCACTTCTGTCCTGCCGAGCTGCCTCCTCCTCCCCTCGTTCCTCGCAGCCTCCAGCCCTTGGCGAGGACGCGTCCTCTAACGCAGCCCTCTCTTGTTTCCTGTCCCTGCAGATGGCATCAGCCCCCAGGCTCAGCCTCAGCCCCCACCCTTCCCTACCCAGGCCTCCCACCACTCTCACCCACCAGCCCAGCCTCTATCCAAACTCACCAGCACCTCACCAAGTTATGCTATCTACAATCCTAACGCTTTACAACTGGCAAGTGCTTTATAAAGATCACGTAATATGCAGTCCTGTGAAGGAAGTCTTCCTTCTCCATGCTATATGAAGAAATGGAGACAGAGGCACTTAAATGACTTGACCAAGGTGCCCCGCCCAAAATCGGAGGGGCTGCCACTACAAACTCACTCTTCTTGGTTCAAATACTATGCTCTGCATAAAACATCCGTTATGAAGTTTGTTGCATCTTTCAAATGAGGCCTTAAATCCCTCGAAGACAGGCTGGGGTCATGTTTTCAGTTTCTCTGCATTCTCCACAGCAACTAGCTTTGGACAGGCCCTCCACTGTAATTGGACAGACCCTAATACCTGTCACATGAATGGACATGTATCCACCATGCAGCCAATGTCCGTGATAACGAAAGAGAGCAGGAGACGTTCATACAGTTGGAAAGAACAGCTTCCTTCAGTGGAGAATCAGAGGCCTTTGGATTATCACGTGTGGGAGTGGACTTGTGTGTTCGCAGGAGATCAGAACGGGAAAGGAGGCCACGCCAGCATTCTCCACATGCTTAGTTCACTCTTTCATGTTAGCACACCAGGTCCTGCCAACACCCCTCTGAGGTAGGCCAGGCATGTATCACCTCTCCAGTTTTGTATATAAGGAAACATTTTTACTGCACGCACGTATGCACACACACGATAATTTCTAAGAAAACTGATTTTTTATCCAGGCACCAACATTTGTTGATTGAGTGATCTTGAACTTTGCAGAGCCTCAATTTCCTCATCTGTATAATGGAGATAGTGCCTTCTTAATCAATAGGATTATCGTGAGGGCTTAGCAAGGCAGGCCACGGAAAGCGTTTGCGTTCAATGTTGTACATCATGGTAAGGACTCCATACTCGTCGGCTACTCTTAGTGTGATCCTCGCCTTCCTGGAGGTGGCCATCAGAGAAGGAAGACTGACACACATTAAATAATTTGTAAATTAGACCCAGCAATATGTGATCCAATGCTAATGATGTAATTCCAACTACAAGCCCTGAACGAGGAAGGTTAACAAGGAGCAAGAGCTGCAACTGACCGCGTCCAGCCGAGCTCCCAAGGCCGTAGGCAGAGCTTCCTGGAGGTGTCAGACTCCAGTGTGGCCATGGTTCTTTAGAGTCCCAGGGAAAAAAAACCACCACCACCAGCACACAGTTCTGTATCTTTAAGTCACAGAGAGGTAACTGCAGAACAATGAAATCTGTGTAGATTTCTCCTTCCAGCTGTGAACACAGTATCGCTGCCTTGGGTCAGCTCTGGAAACCAGAGGGGAACAAGTAAGGAATGTCCTCTCATTGTCTAAAATGAGGGACACACACACAGTAAACAAAGGGACTGAGTAAATTAGATTTTAAAAATTCTTTCCGTCTCAACTGTCTGAGTTCCAAGTGCCACAGAATGCAGCTGGAGAGTGTGTGTTTGGCGCACGGCATGGGAGTCATGCAGTAATTGAAATTCTTCTCTTCCCCTCCCAAACTGATTACGCCAGGAATTTATTTCATTACAGACTCCTCTACCCCCGTTTGTTTACTTTTTTACAGTTCTTCCATCTGATGTTTTCCACTCTCGACTCCCACAAGAAATGTGCATTCTCGGAGAGAGCATTTGGGGTGACTCTGATGCTCCAGCCCAGCCTGTGGCCGTCTCCATCATCATTCCTCCTCTTCCTCACTCTTTGCTAGTGCAACCCTCTCCCTTCCTGCTTTCCCCAATCTGCCAAGCTTTCTTCCCTCCCTTCGCTCGGTTCTTGCTCTTGCGTTCTGACCAGATGGCAGAGTCACGGAAGGAAGCACGTCCTTAGGCATTAACAGGGCCTGTGACAAACACAAGTCAGTTGCTTTCCTTCCTGCTGCACTTGCAGGAAATCCCTTCCCCCAGGTAGTCAGGATGCTCCCCAGTGCACACCAGGAACACCACTCAGCATTGCTGTGGGCCAAATACAGGAAGTGCAATTAATCGGTCAACTAATTAATTGTTCATTCATTCAATCAGACATATGTTCCAGGATTTCAGCCCCTTCCCCATGATCTAGGCCTTCCTTTCTAGATAATTTAGGGCTTTTGGATCTCCTCTTCCCAGGGGGAAAAAATGCACTGTTGCTTTGGTTATCTAAGATTTCTTTAAGTGTCTGACCCAGAATCCAACAGGCACACCAAGAGGACTTCCGTCGTATAAGGGACTGAATTTTCTATCTATTATACATGTGCTTTACATCAAAGATCCTATTGGTCCAGCAAAGCTTGCTAAAGAAAGAAATAACCTTCATAAAGCAAGTGCTATATTTGAGTCTCATTAGAAAATAGAAGATATGTTTACTTAGAAAAATAGATTGTTTATAATGGTAACACTTAAGTAACCTCATAATTTTAAAACATATGCACAATTTCTGACTTCCAGGAGATCAATACAACAATTTATGTATGTTGAACAGAATTTTAAAATATTTCAAAATTGGAAATATTTTAGTAAAACTGGAATCATAATAGTCACACTTTGAGAACAATAGTGTGTGTTTGAATTAAGTTACAAAGTGAAAATACTGTAGAAGGTAGACCCTGGAGGAGCACCAACACTCTAGCAGTGCAGCTGCCTACTGGTTCTCCCCACGTTCAGTTGAAAGCTAAAAGCTTTCATAATTGGATTGAAATTTTTACCAATTGACCAATGTCTGATTACTAATTTTTCAGCTAAAAGCACTCTTTTATTAAATTTAAAAAGGTATGTTTTATTCATTAATCCTTAAAATACATATATATCTACTGAGGGTCTTCTATATGCCAGGTACAGCTCTAGGTCCTTTCCTCATGGCTGTTGAATTGTGAGGCTTTTTCTCAGATACATTCTTACCCAGCAATGGTAGATTCTTGATGCACAATCCTTGGTAACAGCCTATCTGGTGTTTGTTGAGCAATAACATTGAACTTGGGTCTGTCAGACATAAATCCATTAGTTTCCCCAAGGACCTGTAGTGGGTCATGCTAGAAACAGCAATAAAAACACTTTTGAAAACATTGTCTTCATTTAATAGTTTTTTTTTCAAGCTAATAATTTGCTTATTTTCATGGATACCTGAAGGCTGTATCAGGGGCTTTTTATGGATCAAAACAGTGTTTGGTTGAGTCTGGCAAAAGACTGACCAATGCTGCACATTAGTTATTAGATATTAAGATTTAAGTTATACAGAATAGGGGTACTCTAACTTGAACAGATGGCCCAAACTCCCATTATTATTATTATTTTGTGTATTTAAAGATATCTTTTAGGATAAAAATGTGATCTAACTCATTAATTTTTAACATTTGGAATTATGTAGAGTGTATTTTTGTTAGGTGGATTAGTGAAGGCAATTTTCAAAGCACAGCCCAACCTCTCCCTGGGTAATTAAACCTTAGAGCCACTTAGGTAGTCACCTGGATTCTTCCCACTTTTTCAATAGTACTCAACTCCTTCATCTGGACGTGTTCCTCCCTCGCTGACTCCACTGGACACATTCCCTGTGTCACACTGCACTCTTTCAGCACTTTCTGCAACCTCCTCTGCTCTACGCCCCACACCATAAATCTGTCTTTGCTGATTGGCACCTTGGATAGCACAGGGCATCTACTTGACAATCAGTCTTAGGTTTCCCAGAACAGGAAGCGCCCCGGTGTAAGCCAACACCTGAATCTTGCTCTCCCCACAGAAAGCCAGCCGACCTGCACAACCTGGCCCCCGGCACGCATCCGCCCTTCCTGACCTTCAATGGGGACGTGAAGACAGACGTCAATAAGATCGAGGAGTTCCTGGAGGAGACCTTGACCCCTGAAAAGTAAGGAAGGGTCCATGCTCGAACTACAAAAGCCCAGCGCTAACTTTGAGAAAGCACATTTCCAAAGGAGCCTCGTCAGCCCAGAGCACAGGCCTTCTCATCCAAGAGAGAGTGTAGGAGCCCTGAAGAGCTGCCAGGCTCAAAATGACTCCGCTAAATTTGCCTGAGAGTGGGTACCGCCTATGAAGTAGAGCCAGCCACTCCTCCCGCACAGAGCGATTTTAGGAGCCCTAGGAAGGTCCCACCCCAGTATGTCCCCCTCTGCCCAGGTCACTCTGCCTAGATGACCTCCAAGTGAGGGCAAGGGCCCCCTCATTGCAGAAGGAGAGCTGAAAGGCCCACGGAATGAAAATAAGCCAAGAAAGGGTAACCCAGTGCTGTTAAAACAACAGCAAGAGTCATGAACTTGACCAAGTCTGTTCCGACCCCACAATCACACAGATGGAAAAAACCCACCTCTTGCTCTGAAAACGGGTCCAGGGAAGGGACAGGCCAGGGGGCTGTGTGTTGGGTAATAAGCTGCTACCAATGGAAAAGAGGAGTGAGAGGGACAGGAGAAGAGGGACAGGTTCGGAAGTTCCTCAGAGGCTAGCTTTTTCATTAGAGAGTGTAGTAATCTGGAATTAAAACAGTCACAGTTTTTAAAAAACTAGGAAAATAGTACTACACATGGAGTAAGGCATGGACTTTATCCTACAGGGTATCATCCTGTAGGGGGTCCCGCCGGATGACCACTGACAGGTTTTGCACGAAGGGGTTGGAAAGTCAGTTTTAAGACCGACTTTGGAGGTTGGGTGAGGTGAGTAGCAGAGGCACAGCGGGGTGGAGGTGACAGCCCAGCAGGACAGAAGGATGGGCTGAGCCAAGGCAGTGGCAGGAAGATGGGGGGAGAGGAGTGGGCAGGGTTCGGGACATACTTAGCCGGTAAAATAAGTGGGATTTAACTACTAAAACCCACCATGTTGCATTTATTTTAAAGTGTTATTTATCCATCCACGTTTTTATCACTCTCACTTTGTGTCAGGCTCCGCTGACAGCGCTTAACCAACATGACTCATTTCGTCCCTGTAACAGCCCTAGGAGGTAGGCTCTATCATTATCTCCATTTTACAGTTGGCCTTGGAGAGATTAAGCCACTTGTCCAAGGTTGCACATCTAGTGAATTACTGTTAAAAAATTAAAACTGCCAGTCATGCTCTGATTAAGCCTTGAACAACCATACCTTCTTCCTTCTACTATTCTTTGTCATCCAAATGAGGGCAGTTGATTTTCATACTGAGAGTGGAGAGCTGCCTCAAGCCCATCGGAAGAAGCTGAGTGTTGACTTTAAATAAGTGAATTCATTAAGCCAATGGGGCAGCCCCCCGTGTAACTTCCAGCTCAGCCACAGGCAGAAGCCACACATGCATCTCTGAACAGGACACCTGCCAGCCGCTTTGCTGGACACGGCCCGAGAGGACCCGCACGCCATCTCCCTCCCCTGGGACTCCACCTCATTGCTAGCACTGGTTTGAAATCCCATGTGAAAAAAAAATAATAAATGCTGTTTTCAATAACTAAATAGAGTTTAGACTTTGCCCGGAAGACCCAGAGGGAAGTCTGTGGCGAAGTTACCATTTTCCCTTTGAGAAGTGAGGCTCGCACTCAGGAGCGAGGGCTTCCGGCCGGATCCTCAGGGAATGGAAAATTGACGCATGAGGAGCAGAGTGCCCCACTGGGTCTGATTCCAGGAGGCTGGATGGAGCAGAGGGAGGTGGGGGTGCTCCTGGTTCTGCCAGGGATGTGCTCTGCCTCAGTTTCTCCTCTGTGAGAGGATGAACCCAGGCCCTTCTTGCTTTCTGATTCCCCACTTTAGCCAGGCTCCCCCCACATCCCCACCCTGAGTCATCAGGTTACCCTTTTCCTGGGCTGTTTCTCTAACACAGGGGTCCCCAATTTGCATCCACAATGGGACCAAAGAGGCCCAGAGACCCCTGGAATTGTATGTCCCGTGTGTCCTTGTACATTCTCCCGGAGGTGGTCATCATCATCAGATTTCATCACCATTCCATCAGGTTCTGAAAAGTTTCTATGATCCAACTAGGGTGGGCAGTGCTGGATGCGGACACACCCTCCTCTCTTCCCTCTCCACCCACATTTCCTATTCTGAGCACTGCTCCCACTGGTCCAGATCTTGGATCCTGTGTAGGAGGTTTCACTAAGTGCATTCCTGTCGTGTTAGTAACCTGACGATGCAGCACTCCCAGGTAGCAGAACCCAAGTCTGTTAAAATGCTCATCTCTGGGAGGCAGCCGAGGTGGAGGCCCTAGTGGTGAGACCACTGGCCATTCTGGAGCCCCACAGAAGTGTCCCTTTAGATGCCTTTATACCCATCAGACTGGGACAGCTGTCACAAGTACCTCCTGGTAAATGTTACCAAACCAGTGCCTCAGCCCCACGTAGAGAGACCTGCTGGTCAGCCCACAACAAGCCACCAGCCTCAGCTGGCTTCCCCAGGGACTCAGTGGCTGTGTTTGGAGGCCTCCGGAGCAGGCAGCCTGGCCTTCCGTTTCTCTAGGGGGCGTCCAAATCCCCACGACTGTTCACCCAGCGCTTGTCTGCCATGTGTTTCTCATCACACCACTATTTGTAAAAGCTGCCAGAGAGCCAAGACATTGTGGGAGCCTTTTTTTCCCCTTATCTTTATTTTTTTTAAAGGAGAAAACCACATACAAACACTCCAACAATTTTTTTTTTAAATTACATTTTATCCCATGGAGCATTCGGTGTCAAAATGAGGAATCCAGGAAGTCTCAAGTTGTTTCCACACGAGACTAACATCCATCCCTTTCCTTAGACCGACCCCGTTAACGCTCAACAAGGAAGTGTGGGATCAGTGCTGGGATCACTGAGGAGGCTTGCTGGCCCTTGCCTTTCATCCCCGTGGAATGGCCAGAGTTTCTGGGATTCAAAACTGAGAGCCAGGCGCCCCGCCTCTGGCCACCTCTACCAGTGTCTGTTGTGTGGCCTTGGGCAGGCCTCCCTTCCCCTCGGACGCTCCAGTTTTCTCATCTCTGAAACAAGGAGGTGAAACTACATAGGGTCCAAGATGCCTTTCAGTACAAGTTCTATGATCCCATGAGTTTCTCAAAGTGCTTTCCCAGAGCTGGTTGTCGTTTCAAATGATCTTAGTGCATAGATGCTGTGATAAAAATTCAGGAGGGTAAACTGATGCAGTCTAGTTACATGGCGTTTCATTCGGTCAGTCAACTGGCAAGAATGATTTAAGTATCAACAGGGTTCAGAACGCTGACCGAATTGGAAGATGCTTTGAATTCATTTTTTTTAAAAAATGTATAGAGATGTTTCATAATAGTCGAAAACAAGAATGCTTGTTTAACCCTCTGGGAGGAGGAGAAACAGCCCGGACCTCCGGACCCCCCTCAGGATGGCATGGCAGCTGAGGGTACGAATTCTGGAGTCAGAGTCCGCACCACACAGAGGTGTGCTCTGCTGTAGGATCAAATCAGCCACAAATCTCAGCGGCTTAACAGAATATGCATTTATTTCCCACTCAAGTGAAGTGTGAGTGGGGAGTGTGGCCTTCCTCTATCTTGTAGTTTTTGGAATACATGGCCGCCGAGTCTCCTTCTACAGGGGAAGAGAGAGAAAAGGAGCATGCAAAGTGCTTCCCAGGGCCGGGGATGTGAGTGATCACGTCACTTCCCCTCTCTTCCATTGGCCGGAATCCAGTCACATGACCCCAACCCACGCGAGAGAGAGGCTGAGAAATGAAAGATGTATATGGCTGTCTGGAGAGAACGAGTAGTCTCGGCTATGGGCAAATTACTGAAAATCTCTCTGATTGTTAATTCTCACATCTATAAAACAGGAACCATACTGTTGATGGCACAGGGCTATTGCAGAAGGTCATACAGCTGAGCCTAGTGCCTGACATAAAGTAAGAGCTCATTAAAATGCAGCTCAAAGAGTTGTAATAGAGAGGTCAGCGCCTGTTGTGTGGCTGTCTCCCAGGTGTCACCGTAAGGACAGCTGGTGACCTTAGGTCTTAAAACCACAGATCCTAAGGGATGTCTTTTAATGAATAAGCCAGACCCTTTCCACCTCCAAGGAGCTTTTGCTTAAATAGCAGAGATAAGACAAACAAGCACAAAGTCAAGGATCAGAAAAGTCAGAAACATCAGTGTCCTTCTGGAGGAAGAATTTAGTGAAGTGAGGAAGCAGAGACAAAGAGGAAAGGAGGGAAAAGTCGCCTTTCCACTTTTCAGCTCCTGGGAAAAAGGAAAGTCAGCACTCTAGCTGCCAGGAGAGACTCCCAGAATCAGCAACGGTCACTCCTCAGTGGTTCTTGATAGGTGCTTAATGTGTGTTGGCTTAATTGCATGGGGTCCTTTTGTTCGGTGGCATGGTGGCCTGGCCAGTCAGTAGGAAGTCAGCTGAGACTCTAAACCAGTCAGAGCGCTTACCATCTGCAATATTTTTTTTCCTTCACTGCTATCTCTATATACAAAAAAACAATTTATTATTATGTTTTGGGAGGGAGAAGCCAATTGTTTTACCTCCTAGACTGAAGTTTAAATGCAAATCTAAAATGAATACATTTGAAATAAGATATCTTTAAAAACAAGGTAGAGAGAAATTTTCATTGGTTAGATGAGAGATCAGCAAACTTTATCTATAAAGGGCCAGAGAGTAAATATTTTTGGCTTTGTGGGCCGTGCACGGTCTGTCACAACTGTGCTGTTGTAGGGTGAAAGCAGCCATAGCCAATATGTAAACAAATAGGTGTGACTGTGTTCCGATAAAACTTTTATTTATGAATACTGAAATCTGAATTTCAGATTATCTTCACACATCACAAAATGGTATCCTTCTTTTGATTTTTTTTTCAATCATTTTAAATGTAAAAAAAAACATTGTTAACTTGAGGGCCAGGTACAATCAGGGGTCAAAGGCCATAGTTTGCTGGCTTAGCAAAATTTATCACCTCTTTGATTGTCATCAGATCACATCACAATGCATCAAAGATGTTTCCATGAATGAAACACTGTTTACTAGCCTTTTAGAGAAACAGAATGTATTTTGTACTCCACTTATTTGCATATTTAAAAGATGGTGTAAATACGGAGGCAAAATGAGTGCACTTAACATCCTACATAGCAGCCTTCCCAAATCTAGTTGCTGAAATTTGCAAGATTAACATCTTGGAGAGGCCAGGCCCGGTGGCTCATGCTTGTAATCCTAGCACTCTGGGAGGCCAAGGCGGGAGCATCTCTACAGGTCAGGAGTTTGAAACCAGCCTGAGCAAAAGCAAGACACCCTCTCTACTAAAAATAGAAAAAATGAGCCAGGCTTGGTGGCATTCCTTTAGTCCCAGCTACTTGGGAAGATGAGGCAGGAAGATCGCTTGAGCCCAGGAATGTGAGGTTGCTGTGAGCTAGGCTGACGCCACGGCACTCTAGCCCAGGTGACAGAGCAAGAGTCTGTCTCAAAATAAACAAACAAACAAAAACTTTCTTGGAGATACACTTGCCACAAGAACCAATTTCAGTTGGAACAACATTATGCTATATAGTAAGGTCTCAATGCGTGAAGGTGCTTAGGAAACAGGATGACAGTGTCATGGTCCCCTGAATACATGGTCCTTTGTCATCATCTTTTTTTTTTCCTGAGACAGAGTCTCACTCTGTCACCCCGGGTAGAGTGCAGTGGCACCATCATAGCTCACTGCAACCTCCACATGTCCCTGTTGGCCCACCCTGACTGTGAAGAAATAATCAGTTTACTGAAAGTTTGATCAAATGATGACAGGAAAAAGAAAAAAAAAACCCACAAACCCAAACAAATTGTCAACTAAAATGCATTTTGTAGGCCCTTTTCTGTTGACATTATCAAGGTCTTTATTAATGATTGAAGTCTATCAGTTCTAACAGCATGCTAGAGTCTATGTGAGAAGGTCAAAATGGGGAAAGATGACACTAAATTCCACGTCTTGGCAGATTACTTAGTATCTTGCAGGAAACCCTGGTTTGTGGCCCCTAAGTCACAGCAGGTGGATTTGGTAATTGCCTGTATACCCGGAAGACATGTATGCGCAGAATCTGTGCAGAGCGCCCCCTCCTGGTGGAGGGAGACAGCTGGCGCACGGTGCTCTGCTCAGCCTTGAGGGCTCTGGGGCTTTGAGAGCAAACGGCAAAGTCTGAGAAGCCACAGAACATGGACCTTAAGAGCTGGGCTTCCAAACTCAAACTGCCTGGGTGGGAGTCCTGGCTCTGCCCCCTAGCCACCTGACCTCAGGCAAATTGTTTACCTTCTCTCTGTCTCAGTTGGCTCCTGTGGGAAATGAAGCCCCTAACATTGCCAATAGAATTGCTATGAGGAGCGAATGGTGAATACGTGTGCACACAGCAGCGCTCAGTGCAAGTTAGCTTGTACTCTTATTAGAAAAGCAGGGTGACCGCACTGCTCCAGGGCCAGGAGACCAGGTTCTTGTTGTCCCTCCACTATTTATTAGCTATGGCCCTTAAACAGCCATTTAACTTCTCACATCTCCAATTGCCTTACCAGTAAAACGAGGACAATAATGCCTGACTTTTCTGCCTCTCGGCAGAGAGCTAAACTCTTCCAGTGGCAGTGTCTTTGAAATTAAATATCCACCTAACATGGCCCCAAGAGGGACAGTCCTAGCTAATGGGCCAAGTGAGGAGCAAAGAAATAAAGGAACAACAGATAATTTTTAAAGGCTTGTTTGGTTCAAATTATTTAAAATGTTAAAACAAATCGACAAAAGTATTTTGCTTTTTAAACATTAAGCAACCCAATGGCCCACAGTCAAACACTACTCACCCAGAGATCACAAGGTACACATTAATTAGTAATAATGATAACCAGGCCACTGTCTCCCATCCCCTCCCACCCCTGCCTGGCCATAAAATGTTTGGGAAATAATATATTTTTTTTTAATTACAATTTTTCATTTTGATGGTGCCAGCAGGTCCAAGCAAGCCATGGATTCCCACACAAGCAAGTTTACCTCTTTCTGTCTCAAGCCTGCCTCTTGGATTCCTCTGGCTTCAAAATGAAAGTCTCTGCAAGAGAGAGAGGGGCTGGATCACGGCAAATCTATCTCCAGATAAAATAAAATAAAACAATCAGAAACACATGTCCTCTGATGGAGCCTGGTAGTTTCTGCATCTTATTACTGTGCACAAATAATAAGCGTGTGGAGGACATTCCAGCAGAGAACCCTGGGTATTCTTCCTTTGGAGAAATGGTTTAGAGCAGTGGTCCCCAACCTTTTTGGCACCAGGGACCGGTTTCACGGAAGATGATTTTTCCAAAGACAGTGAGGGCACTGAGGGAAGGCGGGGAGGCAGAGCTCAGGCAGTGATGCCAACGGTGGGAAGCGGCTGCAAATACAGATGATGCTTCGCTTGCGCACCCGCTGCTCACCTCCTGCTGTGCAGCCCGATTCCTAAGTTTTATGGAAGACAGTTTTTCCATGGACTGGGGCAGGGGTGGCTGAGCTCTGTGGCCCAGTCCTAACAGGCCACCCACAAGTACACATCCATGGACCTGCGGTTAGGGACCACAGGTTTAGAGGCATCAGTGCTAAGGTGCCTGGCACTTCCTTGCTCCCAGAATTAGCCCTGTGCAGCTGCGATGAAAATCGCAGGCCTGGCAGTAGATAGTTATTTTAATGTAGGTAGGGGACGTGTCACAGACCCTATGTGATAGAAAGACAAGCTCAGTCAGAACTTTAATTAGCACCTTTTCATTGGTGCACCATTGTAAAGAGGGCACATTTGGGGCCTCTGAATGGCATTCTGGTTTCTTGTCCAACAGACCATGTAGCCCTGAGCAGCTCTCACCTCCCTGGCCTCTGGCTTCCTCTCTGGATGAGCTGGGGCCAAGAGTGCCCACCCTTCCTATAGGATGGGGATAAAAAGCCCCAAAGATTTTTAGATCCAGCTAGAAAGAGGACTGTTTTTCAGGATGGCGATAGGCTCCCCATTAAAGGAGCTCCAAGTCTCACTGATTGACGGAACACTGCGTCTTCCACTGCAGGTACCCCAAACTGGCTGCGAAACACCGTGAATCCAACACAGCAGGCATCGACATCTTCTCCAAGTTCTCTGCCTACATCAAAAACACCAAGCAGCAAAACAATGCTGGTGAGTGACTCCTTCCACCCATGAGACCTTGCCTAAGTCATCTTAAGTTTGTCCATGAGCATGTCACATACTCAGGCCACAGAAGCATCTGGAACCAATGCTGCTCGTTATGCACTCATCCATGTCTCCCTGGACATAGGGGAGGAGGTTGTAGATCCTGCCCCTGTCTAAGCACGGGGAACGGCCAGTGGGCGTTATTGGAGAATCGGAGGGACAGATGCAGTTTGCTTTCTCAGGCTGTCTCACTGCACGGCATAATGCACTGCACGGAAGGGTCCTTACTACTGTCCCTTTGTCCCCAATTCACAACCCCGTCTGCAATCACATTGGAACAACACATCGCCACTTCCTTCTGGTCCCTGCGGTTGTCCAGAGACCTTGGAGGGGCAGCACAGTCTACTGTGGCAAATGCTGAAGGCAGATACCCAGCTGTCTGCATTCTCCCCCCTGCAAGTACAGAGCGTGCTGTTGCATTGTTCATTAAGATTTAGGTAAAGCCATTTGAATGGAACCCTCCAATTGAACATATACAACACTTCAAGAACTGTGTCAGGTCCAGTGAGGAAAAGAAGGAGGATGAGAGAATTTCCTTGCCCTCAGAAAGGGAGAATGAGACAGCCTTACAAGCTGGACCCCCTGGGGCCCAGCACAAAACCAGGCAGAGTAAGCTTTTTGTGAATCTTTGTGAATGAACCAGTGAATGATGCACGATGGGGTGTATGTTAGAGGCTCCAAAAGCTCAAAGGAGAAAGGCATCTTTTTTGGACAGTGGGAACCAGGAAAGGCAGCCACCCATGAGGTGAAAGAGAACAAATCTGGGGCTGAGCAGAGCTGGTGCCGCAGGAAGTGATAACTCAGGAAGTTACAGAGGACCTGGACTGCACCACGGGCAGAACTAGATTCTGGGGCTTCGAAGAAGAAAAAGACACTTCCCCAGTCTTCAGGGCTTTAGCTGGCGCAGGAAAGAAAGGCTTCAATTCACAAAAAAAGTCAAATAAACTGATAAGAAGTAAATGAGGCCTTGATCTAAGAGGGTCTGAAGAGCTGATGAACTGCCAAGTGAAAGGAAAAAATAATTCCCATCGTAGGTGTTTAGGGCAGGAAGATCTTACCTTCGGGTTCTTTAAGAAAGTTCTTGAGGGAGTTTGAGTTGGGTCACACAGACCAAGGAGGACTCAGTTGGCTAAGATCATAGCATGGAAGACATGGGGAAGGTGAGAAAATGTCAGGGACAGAGACTGGGCGAAGTGGCCAGACCTGCAGTGCCAGCCTGGGGGCTTGGATTTCATCCTGCGGGCAACAGCAGCCGTTGGAGGTGCCTGGCGGGGCACACAAGAAGCGTGTGGGAAATGTTGTAAATCTACTCGGTGCTCTGGCTTCATTGCTGTTTGGAGGCTGTAGTGTGTTGAGTAGTGTCCTCCCAAAATTCAGGTCCACCTGGGACCTTGGAATGTGACCTTATTTGGAAATAGGGTCTTTGCAGATGTAATTAGTTAAGGATCTTGAGATAAGATCATCTTGGATTTGGTGTGATCTCTAAATCCAATGACTGGGGCCCTCATGATAGGAGAAAGACACACAGGCAGGGGGCAGGGCTGGATGGAGAACGAGGCCGAGCTTGGAATGATGCTGTCACAAGCTGCAGAACACTTAGCTTTCCAGAAGTGGGAAGAGGCAAGGAAAGACACCTGCTGACACCTTAATTTTGGACCTCTGTCCTCTAGCACTGTAAGGTGAAAATCTGTGCTGTTTTAAGCCACTCAGACTATGGTACGTTGTTGTGGCAGCCCCTCAGAGCCATTGTGGGAAAGAAAGGTTACTGCTGCTTTCCTGTCAGGGGACACAGAAGAAAGGAGAGGACCAGTGACTTGTCCCCCCCGACAAGGCAGGGCTGGCACTCGAACCCTGGTTTTCAGACTCCACATCCAGTGTCCTCTCCTCTCGGCCACAAATATCTTCTTTCATACTTGTCAAAGTGCCCTTAGAAAGATTATCTCTCATTTGAGCCTTCCAGATTTTTTAAATTATAAATGGTATTTACATATTATCCATATTTACAGTTCTCCTATTCCCAAAGCCAAAGCAACAGTTTCCACCAAATCTCACATATCAATTTCTTATAAACTCCATACTCTCCAATTTTCATTGTTTCCCCTTCTTCTATTTCACCCTGTTTTTCTCTGTAATTGTTTTTGCCCCTGTGACTCCTTCTTCCCCTAACTCATGTGCACATTTCAAAGCTCCAGCATTTCTGCCTTCCCAAACAGCCCGTCCCCCAGATGTGCTATCTCCTGGCCTTCCTTTACTAGACACCATGCACTCCTTCCTTGGAGCTAGAACTTGCCCACTCCCCTCCCTCCCTCTGTGCTGGTCCTTCCTCCCACCCCTTACCCCCAGTTGTGGTCAGCTGGATCCAGAAGTTCTTAGGCTCAGCAGGCCGGAGGCCAAGGCTCCTGCGGGGCTGCCCCCCTGTAGACGGCAGCATGGCCCCTGCACTGGGGTGCACACCCTCTCTACTCTGTTGGGGCCCTGAGCTGGCAGCCGCTTGCCGATCTCTGCAAGAGCATCAGCATCCAGCCCCAGGCTTCACTTGGCATGCCTCCTACTCGGCCTTGCCATTTTTCTCTCTGGGTCCTCCACTCCATCTATTTCTCCAACATGCTCTCTTTAGAGTATCTCTCTTGTGTTTTCATTTTTGTTCTCTTGAGCAGAGCCCTTTCTCCCACCAGCTCGTCACTAATGCCCCAGCCTCCATATGCACACTGGCCGTGGTCATGAGCTTTTCCTGCCCTTTCCTTCCTTCCCAGGCTGACACTATAGCAGGATTCTACGTGGTGGATGATCTCTTCACTCCTGTGGTGGTTACAGGAACTGCCAAGTAAAATTTCCCTGTTGTTCCACAAAGTTTCAAAAGCCCCCAATTCCTGGAACCCAGCCCCAGATTACTCAAGAGAATTATCCATTAGTTGTACATTCAACCATTCATTTATTCGTTCAACAAACACAGATTGCATGGAGTGACTGCAAGTCCCAGCTAATATTTAAAGGGCTCATCTTGTGTGCCAGGCACTGGGGTTGCTAAGACAAATGAGACACAGCCATTGTCCTGTGTGAACTGACCATCCTCAGGGGCTATAAAACATGTAAACATGCAGTTACTGGCCTGAGTTTGAGTCCTGGCACTTCTAGCTACGCAGCTTTGCTCGAGAGACTTATTGTTTTCAAGCCTCTGTTTCTGCACGTGTAAAATGGACCTACTAATACCTTCAGTTTCTTCATCTGCCAAATAAGGCAATTAATAGCATAGCCAAGGTTTGTAATACAGATTCATTTATTTTATAAGTCAGTGCCTGTCAACCCTTCACCACAGTGCCTGGGATAGTAACTGCTCATTAAATGCTAATTTTGACTACTGTGATTATCACCAAAACAGGAGAAACATGAACGTTGGCATCAGAAACTGCTGCATCAGCTTTCGCTCCACCCCCTGCCCCAACCAGCACTTCCAAATCTCCCCCACACTGAGTCTCTTTTCTGCTTTTTAAACTTTGTTTCCCAAAGTCTCATCAGAGAGTGTCCGTGGGTTGGCCTGGCTCCCACACCTCAGCATCCTTGCGTTTCTCTTTGTCCCCAAGCCATGGTTTTGTGCTCTGCTCTGTGGCCTGTGGCTGCACAGCCTCCCCCTTCCGTAATTGCTGGGTCCCGGTCCCCTGGGTCTGCTGCAATGATTGCTCCTCCCGCCCCTCCTCCATCCTTTCCTAACTTGCTCTTCACTTAGATGAGTAGCCTGGATTTCCTCACAACTGGGTTGCAAGACCCCGCATTTAGTCAGGTGCTATGTGGGACTATGGCTTTGTTTTCTTGTCACTAGAGATCTCCCATCCGAACTCCTGCTTTTGGGGACAAGGACAAGGACTGTGTCTCTGGACATGCTGTGTTTCCCCTGGCTCACAGGCAGGCAGCCGTGTGGGGTCCAGCTCACAGACTCTGATGCCCACTGCCTGGGTTCAGACCCCAGTTTTGCCTCTTGTTGGCCTTCTGGCATAGGGTGGGTATGCCTCAGTTTCTTCATCTGTAAAATGGGGGTAATAGTTGTATATACCTCATAGGTACACTGGGAACCATGCACACCACCGTGCTCAGGACCAGCTGTTGTTCTATTCTGAGCAGTTACCTAGGGCAGATGGTTGCACCTCAGCAGAGAGTCCTGGGGTAAAAATATAGTTAAGGGGTTTATACATATCTGGACAATTAAGCCCATGAGTGAGAAGAAGGCAGTACTACAGATCACACCCAAAGATCGCCCACATTTGTGGGAGGGCAGGGAGAGAGGAGTCAGGGAGGACGAGTGAGGAGGACCGGCCAGCCAGGGAGGAGGGAATCAGAGGATGGAGGGGAGGGGATCATGAAGGTGCAGAAGGAAAGCTTTAAAAAATTGAGAGAGAGTGATCTGTGATATAAAATGCTGCACAGAAGGTCCTGGGAGACCTCAGCCCGTCGTGTGCATCAGCCCATTACTCGGATTCTACACACCACACAGAGCCCCCGCTGACCCAGGACATGGGCCCTTCTTCCTCAGAAGAGGGAGGTGCGGTGGGAGACGACAGGAATGGGATTAAGAACCCACGTGGAGGGGTGCTCGTGGTCTGGAGAAAGGCACCTTTGGGGTGGGAGAGAGCAGCCCTGCGTTTACACTGGCTGGAGAGGTCCCTGCTCTGGGCCTGTGCTTCACTTTTTCAATCTAGCAGGGGAAAGTTACGTCATGAGATTAGTACTGGAGGTTTACAAGGTATCGAAGCAGAGGTATTGGGGGAGGGTGCAAGCGCCGTCCATCCCCCTTCGACACATTTTGTATCATCCCTGGAGTTAGCAGACAGTCAGCTCTGTCCTCACCCTCAATGGCGCCCTCGGCCTGGCGTGTGACAGAGTCCAGCAGGCCTCCCCTCCTCCATCTTTCTGCAAATGTCTCTGTGCAACACCACTGGCCTCCTGTCACGCTCCTTGCACCTTCCTCTGAGTTGCCACCTGGGCACGCAGACCCCAGGGACCCAGGACTGGCAGCCTGCTCACCAGACATGCAGTGCCACTGTTTTTTTGTGCACGAGCTCTGCCACGGGCACATCCATTTGGCTCCTTGGGTTCATTTCTTCCTCTCAGGGTTTCTTTCTCTGTCACCTCCTAAGAGGATCTGGGCTTCTTCTTCTGAATAGCCACCTTACATTTTGTATTTCTTACCCACAAAATGAGGTTTTAACAGACTCTAAAAACCTCTGCCAAGTCTCTTGGCTTTCAAGAAATTGATTTTGTTTACCATAATTTAGGCAGAAAATAATATATTTAACTTTATTTTTCACAGTCTCTCTTTTCCTTATGCTTCAGTCTGATCAATTCTCATGGTTCATTTCACATGCTGTCCATACTGCATGTTCCAGGCCTTTAACAAATGGATCTAATATGCATCTTTAGTTCTCTATGCTTTTCTAAAAAATGTTTTTAAATTTCAACAGATTTAGGGGGTACAAGTGTTTTTTGTTACATCGATGAATTCTATAATGCTGAAGTCAGGCCTTTCCGTGAACCTGTTACCAGAATAGTGTACATTGTCCCTAATAGGTAAATTTTTTTCCCTCATCCCTTCTTAGTTTCCAATGCCTATTATATCAATTTGTGACCATATGTACCCATCGTTTAGCTCCCACTTATAAGTGAGAATATGTGGTATTTGTTTTTCCATTCCCGAGATACTTCCCTAACATAATGGTCTCCAGTTCCATCCAAATTGTAGCAAAAGACATTATTTCATTCTTTTTTATGGCTGAGCAGTACTCCATGATATATATATATATATATACACACACATATATATATATGCCACATTTTCTTTATCCACTCATGGATTGATGGGCACTTAGGTTGATTCCACATCTTTTGCAATTGTGAATTGTGCTGAGATAAACATTTGGGTGCAGATTTGTTTTTTTGTTTTTTTGTGTTTTGATATAATGACTTCTTTTCCTTTGGGTAGACACCCAGTAGTGGAATTGCTGGATGGAATGGTAGGTCTACTTTCAGTTCTTTGAGGAATCTCCATACTTTTTTCCACAGAGGTTGTGCTAGTTCAGATTCCCACCAACAGTGTATAAGTTTTCCCTTTTCATCACATCTGCACCAACATCTATTATTTTTTACTTATTTGTAATGGCCATTCTGACAAGGGTAGGATGGTATCTCATCGTGGTTTGAATTTGCATTTCCCTAGTGATTAGTGATGTTGAGCATTAATTCTCTACTCTTATTAACTAATTTGAAAGTCCCTTTTTTATTTCTCCCAGCCCTCTGACATTTCTCTCAGATTTAGTTAATATTCCTGCCCAGAATTACCATCCCTGTTTGTGGTCCAAGTGTCATCATAGTGCCATGCGCTTTTGCCCCTTTTCAGCTGGAGAGGACATGGGCATGTCTGTGCACACAGCCTACAGCAAGAGCCCCATACTGTCCCCGTCCTGCTCACATGCTTCCTTCCAACCTTCCTCCTTCTGCACACGCCCACTTCCATGCACTCTCTTCCCCCTACCAGAAAGTGTAAGAAGTCCCTAGCACAATCTCTTTGTATCTAGTCTGTATGTCACATGCAGTCCCGGGGCTTGGGCCCTCCCACGCTCCTCAGGCTGCCGGTTCTGCATGTCTCTGTACTAAATAGTGTTTTTCCCAATTTGGATGATTTCAGTCTTTTAAGGCTTCCTTCGAATTCCCTCTTCTCTACCCCTTTGAGTCCATTTTTCTCTTTCATTTCCGCCTCTATATTCCTCTGTCTTGGGGGCCTTCTTTCCACGTTAAAATTTATACTCCACTTGTTCCAGAAAGGAACAAGGGACGACTAAAGCAGAGCAAGTCCACACACACTAGACGGAGGTGAGAAAGAAAAACAGGGAGAGGCCCATAAAGTGGAGCTCAGGGTGAGCTAAAAGTCCCAGCAGCCGCGACCTTGACCTTCGCGCCTGCCACACAGCAGGGCAGCCTGCAAATTTGGCTCTCAACTTGAGAGCAGACGAAGCGAAAGGGGCCCCTGGTCAGCTCCAGCTTGGTTCTCCCAGAAGATAGAAACAAACCAGCCTCCCAGAAGAATAACAAATATTCCTGCTGTGAGCCACAGGCGCGGAGGAGCTGTTATTTCCATTTTCGTTGGCTCTTCCTTTCTGCAGCTTCTCTTCCCCCACGCTGCAGACCCCAGGTCCATAGACTCCAGGCCGGTGGACTCAAGCTGCTGTGTCTCCTTCCCACCTTGCCCTGAAGCCCGTCTCCACCCTGCCTCAGGGCTGCACCCACTCTCCAGCTCTGTTCTTCACCTGAGCTCTCTCTGCACCTGAAACCCATTTTCTTCTTTTTCTCCCCATCTTCTCTCAAAGACCCACGAGACCTCCCTGCAGCCTCAGGCCCACATCATCAAATCCCCTGCTCCTCTCTGTCGTGGACACAGAACAGCCTGCCTGGGCCTCTTTTTCTCACAACTGACCAGCTCCCATGCTGCATGTGCAAAGATGTGCCTTTCACTTCCAAGGTTGCACAGTTCTCTTTTTATGGAAGATTCTGTGATGTCCCAACATACTCCTCCTAAAAAGGTTGTCCTAACAGAGTGTGTCTAACTTCCTACATAAAGTCCTAAAAACCTTTGTTGCTATCTGTGACATGCTGGCCACAGTGCTACATGCTCAGGGTGTGAGGACCAGGCTCGGATTGAACTGTCTCCCTTGCTTTTGCCTTTCATTAGTTATGTTGGTAGTGGCCATATTTTCCAAACTCAAAATCAGATTTCTAAAAAATTGCCTTCATTGAAAATAATCAAATTATAAGAAATTGGTACTGTCCCAGAAAATCCAGGCCACATGTCCCCAGATGAAAATCACCTGGCAAAGGTTAAGCCCTCTGCCCCCACTTTCTCGGCAGTCCAAATCCAAACCTGGCTACCACTGGGGAGGGCAGGTGAGCATATCCCAGTTCCTACCCCCTACTGGCCCCAGGTCCTTTGCTGGGACAAATGAGTAGCCATTAGCCACAAAGGCACCTGAGCAGTCTCGGTTCTGTCTCCAAATGAGGGCCAAAGTTTCCACCACCCTAAGGCTCCCATCAGTGGCTTCTTGGAACCTGGAAATGAGCAGTGTGCTCCCTGGGCTTATTCTGAGAAAACTGATAATCCCAGACACATAGCATGGAAGAAAACTCTCTGGTTATTCTAGGAAGCTCAGTGAACTCATCTCACAATTGGGATGATCATTCTGACTTGATGGGCACATGATCGAAGGGTTACATTGTGGCTCTTATTAACACAGTATCAATTACTGCCATCCTGCCTCTCTTTTTTCCTTCACCATCCCCTACAGTCCTCATGAAAGGCAGCGTGGGCAAGCCAGCCACAGCTGCGCTCCTTGCTTCTTCCTTGTCTCCTTCTTCCTTTCATGCTGAAATCTCCAAATTGCTCCGGTCTTCTCCTTCTAAGAGGTACTCTCTGCAGTGGGTCATGCTCCTGGCTGAAGCTGGTGAACAAAGAACCTGTCTGTACCGCTGGCAATCTTTCTTGCCCTGCCAGGCTCTCAGGGGTTTGTGTCCACACCAACTCATCCCTGTCCTTGCACCTCGCAGACAGCCTGGCTGCACCACACCAGCAGACCAAGTCTTGCAGCCTGCTCTGCTCCTCACCACCAGGTGGCCACATGCCTCCTTCCCAGCATGGCCCCCTCACTCCCTTTCAATAAAATCCCCAAGACCAGAAATATATTAAGCCAGATCATCCTCATTTGATGTATAGAAAATTGAGGCTACAGATTTCAGCTCAACATTAGGACATTTACGATTGAATCTGTTGCATGGACTGCCAACTAACGAAGTGAGTATCCAGTCAACCAAAAGGACAAAAAGAGAATGGACCTTTGGAGGTAGGAACTGCCTACCACTAAGAAACAAACAAACAAAAAAACCCCACTTTCACTGAAACAAAAAGTGCTTTCATTTAAACTCTAATATTTTGATTGTAAGACACAGTCTGATTTCAAAGACGTCAAAGTGTGAAAAAATATGCCTCTTAGTCTTGAGATATGGTAGGTGATTCTCACAGTCCTTCCCAGATCTAACCTTCTATGACTTCCTTGAGGCTATTCAGTGACATGTCAAACGGTCCCTTCTGCTGGACCTTGAGCTACACTGTTAGAAAGAAGTGGAATCAAGGTCAGCATTGCTTCCAGATCCCTCTGGGATAGCTGTACGGACTCCACATCCAGTCAAGCGCCAACTCTGCCCTCTGTCCCTCTCGCCTGGAAACAGCACTTACCTCTTAAGTCAAGGATTGGCAAACTTTTTCTGTAAAAGGTCAGCTTGCAAATATTTTAGACTTTGCAGGCTACATAGGTTCTGCTAGACTCTGCTCAACTCTCCTGTTGGAATCATAAAGCAGCCAGAGACAATATGAAAACAAGTAAGTGTGGCTGTGTTCCCATAAAACTTCATTTATGGATGCTGAAATTTGAATTTCACATCATTTTCAAGTGTCACAAAATATTATTCTTTTGACCTTTTTTCAACCATCCAAAAATATAAAAACAATTCTGGCTTGAGGGCAGCACAGAAGTAGACAGTGGGCTGGATTTGGCCCTTGGACTGCCATTTGCCAAGCTCCGTCTTGGGCAGTCCCAGGTTATAATAGCAAGTCCTCTGCATTTCTATGTGCCTCAGCCCCCTCATCTGTCTGATATGTCTGATATGGACATGGCATCGTCATGTTAATTAAATGAATTAATGCCTGTAAAGCATTAGGACAGTTCCTGGCACACAGTAGGCACCAATCTGTGAAGGCTATTGCTGCTGCTACTGTTGTTTTTGCAGCTGCTATTGATTTTATGCATCGCATCCACCGCGCGCCAC
This sequence comes from Lepilemur ruficaudatus, assembly GCA_963574885.1. Classification (NCBI taxonomy): domain Eukaryota; kingdom Metazoa; phylum Chordata; class Mammalia; order Primates; family Lepilemuridae; genus Lepilemur; species Lepilemur ruficaudatus. The sequence continues at coordinate 6,278 of CAUYRT010063182.1, read as the reverse complement.
ACCTGGGGTCCACTTTGGAGTGGGCAGCCCAGCTGGCCCCGTAATGTGTAATAGAAGCACGTGCTGCCCTCTTCTGGCAGGCAGAGGAATTGACAGAGGCCTGTGGGTTCCCAGGCATCTTCGTGTACAGGGACTCAGTTGTACCTAAGCTTTGGAGGCCTGGTCTCCTTCAGGGACTCAAAGCCATTATCTGTCTCCCTCACCAAGGGAAGGGCAGGGCCACAAGGCCTGATGCATCTGCCAGGGGTCTCTGGTTGCCAGGGGACAAGCTGTCCCAACTGCTTCTTTCTCCCTTCTCTCTCCTCTTCCCGTAGCCTCCGATCTTTACATTTCTGAACTTCCTCGACCTGAAATAGAAAAGTGTTTGAAAGGATTCAGGGCGGCCTGGGAGGGCTGTCAGCCTGGAGCTAACAAACTCCTTATTATCAAAGGCCGGTGCTTTCCCCCCAAAGCGTCATGAAAGCCAACCGCTGTTGGGGGCGAGTGCAGGAGGAGGGGGTGGGGGTGGGTACAGCACTTTTTCCAGATCCCCAGGATGTGGCCAGTCGTGTTTAAAAGAAAGGGCGTGTATTTATTATTCCAAGCCACTTCAATCACAAGGCGCTTAATGCCTTCTGCACTTCTTCGCTCCCCGGCGCTCAGTCCCCATGTCACGGTGGGCCGAGGCTGCAGGCCTGGCCTTTGCAGGGGCGCGGGCCCCACCTCTCACTGCGCCTGGTCCTTTCCCACGGACCCACGGGAAAGCTAAGGCAGGCTGTGAAAAGCAGTGGGCATGCGCGTTGTCATTATCCCGCAGTGAGCTCAGAAACACAAGTCACAGTCACTGAGGTGGCAGTGGCGCTCCAGGTCTACCCTGTCGGAAATGCCGACCAGTTCTTCTGGAGCAGCACAGCTGTGTCCCAGCTCTGGACATCCGGGTCCCGGGAAGACCTCCGCAGACGCCGCAGGGCCCCACGGTGGGGCTGTCAGATTGCTACCCAGACTGGGGCTCCCGGGTGGCCAGAGCAGCCACCGCCGCGTCGAGGATAACACGCGACAGTCTCGCTGCTTCCTCACTGAGCGGCCATTGCGGTCTCCCTTCAAAGACGCTCTAGTCACAAAGGGACCCTTCAGCCTGCCTTCCTTGGCAACCCCTGTGTGCAAATAGCCAACTCGGGGCGTTTTGTTTGTTTGTTTGTCGGGTTGAAGTTTTGCTTTGATTAGCATTCTTGCAAGGAAAAACAAATAACCTCGCTCGGCGGAACCCACCTCGGAGGTCTGGCGGGCCCTGTAAAATTGCACGTCCTGGCCCCGTCCCACTTGGAGGGTCCTTGAGGCTAAAAGCAACAGGGAGGGGAAGGGGGCGAATACTTCCTCTGGCACCTCCCACGAGCAGCCCAGGGGATTCCTCCAGAGGGCCTTTGATTTGGTTCATTATTGAGGTGGATGCTTGCAATTTATGATTTAACAAATCTTGTTCCTGAAATGAATCCTTGGGCAGTCGTAAGGAAGGGGGTTGATGGCGGCGTGGCGAGTTGAAGGCGGCAGGCTTGGGGAGGGGGGGCGGGGGAAGGTGGGTCCTGCGTGGGTGGGCGCATTCATTAGTGGAATTTCGCTGTGTGGGCTTCCCCAAGCGGAGACCACCAACACCATTCCATGTGGTGGAATTTCCCGCTGTCTGACCAGAGCGAGTTCTCCTGGTCTGGCCTGGACTCAGATCAAGACCTGGGGAATAAAGGAACATTAAATGACTAATTTGTACACGAGTTAAATGTTCTTTCACCTCTGGCTACCGTTACTTCATTCTGTACAATCCACACCTCTTGTCTTTGTGCAGTCTACACGTGGGGACTGACTGTGTTCCCAATCTCTCTGTCTCTCTCTCATACACAGACACACACACACACACACACACACACACACAGACTTACGCAGTTTGTGTGTGTTCTGATGTTTCTATGTATTTAGCAAAGACCATCACCTACCTCATTAAATAAACAGACTGATTTCAGTTAATCTGAAAAAAATTGTGCTTACATGCACAATGCAAAGCTATATTAGTGATGGGACATGATACGGGTCTCACTACCATACCCCTAAGCTCAAGGTGTTTAGACCACAGAAGTGCAGTGGTGTGTAGCTGGGTGTGCAGGTCAAGTGCATCATAGTTGGTTTATACAATTACTACGCTCGTAACCCCTTGTCTGTGGTTAGGATGTAGCTTTGAGGAAAAATTCTCCATGCCTCTGCCAACTCTTAGGAGAGAATGGCTCCAGGTAAACTAACATGTAACATGGATTTCCTCATTTTTGGTAGAGGTGGGGCTGAAAATGACAAGATGTGACATCCAAGTGGTGTGCCGAAACTTCTAGCAAAAATTTCGAACACCTCGATTTATAAAGTCCCTTTGTCAAATTTGTCACTATCTTTGTGCAGGGAGAATAGGCAACTTCCTCTCCATTTCACAAGGAAACCCTGGGGAATGGGAACATTGTTCAGAAGACATGGTGGAGCCGGGACACACCAGGCAGGCATTTCTCAGCTTTCAAACTCTTTTGCTACAAACTCCTATTACTAAAACATAAGAATTGAAACCAGGGGTTAGATCCAGTCTGCTATTCTGGATTTATCAGTGGCCTAGAGAGGATGATTTGTTGGGGAGAAAATTGCTACACAGAATTTTGACTTTAAAAGCCCTAGCTTTCTTTATAATCCTGCTCTAGAACTGTCTATCAAGAAGGCCTCCACCTCACCTCAAGCCTGTTTATGGGTTCAACCTGAGTAGTCTCATGAGCTAAAGTCACATGCATTTATTACTTAAGCTAAGGTAACACTTCTTTTTGTTTGTCTTGTTAGCAGGACCATTTTCCCTCTTAACTGTACATTTGAATCACCTGGGGATTTTAGGGGAAGAATAATTCCCATAGGTTCTAGTTGGAGGGACCCCCCCAGTAACAAAAGACAGATTAATAAGAGAAAAACAAACAGAAATTTATTAACGTGTATATTTCATACATACATGGGAGACACCCTAGGAATGAGCAGTTCTCAAAAAGGATGCTTTGCGCCCCAGTTTATATAGCATCTTCAACTAAGGACAATAAATTTTTAGAGAAGTGACAAAGGAAAAGGATGTTGTGTCTCTAGGGGCAGTGACTTGAGGGAAGGCAAATAAAGGAATGGCAGGTAGAGGCTAGTTACTAAAGCTTGTTTGTGCAGATTCCCTTGGTACCATCTCCAGGGCAATAAGAACCTGAAGTTGTCTTCAGTGGTTGTCCCTGGTAGAAGGCAGACAGGATGCCTTTTGTCTTTGTTAGTCTATGTCCTGTTTTTAGGCAAACAGAGAGAGGTCAAAGAGCTTTCCTGCACCTGCTGCTTCAGCTCAACAGTCCTTCATATTTCAGGGCAGCATCTTCTGGTCTCCCATTTGTTACAAAGCAGATACTGAGGCAGTGGGTCTGGGGCAGGGCCTCAGAATGACAGGTGATTCTGATGCTGCTGGTCCAGGGCTGTGCCCAGAGGAGCAGGGTTCTGGGCAGCTGTCTCCATGGGGGAGCAGGCTGAGTGTGTCTCCTTCATCATTGTCATCCTCATTTGCCCCACCCAGAGCAGGTGCTCAATGAATGAATCACATCGCAAACACTTCAAGATGCCCACACCCTCAATACGCCTTTACCTGAGAGATGATGAAAAGGCCCACCCAACTCATCAGTGTCTAGTTCACTTCCTCCAGCCCCCTCCTGTTCTTCCTCTGGAGCCTTCGCCTTTTAAGCCTGTCCCCACTTTGCAGGCCCCCTATGCTCCAGATTATATTTCTTTGAAACTTTCCAGTCCTCGTTTAAAGTTTAAGATGTTCTATGACAAGGACTATCTTTCACCTGAGAACATATCATGCTTTTCTAACTTCTACTATATGAAAGCAAGCTTCATGGTGAAAAAACGGAATCATCTCATTTAGAACCAATCAATCGAACTGTGCGAATCTGAGAGTTGCCCTCACTGAGACCGTCAGTGTGACGGGGACGTTTTCTTAAGTGGTATTTTTCTTTTCACCTTTATTTTTATAACTACATTCAAGGGAAATCATATTTGGTGTTAAAGGTGATACTTCTCCAAGAGCCAAAAGAGAAAACCCAGAAGAACACTAAATTCTAGTGTTCTTTCAGCTAGAAAGAAGCCTTTGATGATCTGAATCACAGTCAGTATGTTTCTCAGTGCTCACATACAAACCTCTCCCATTCCCAAATATTCTGGGGAGGGGAGTGTTGAACCAAATGATTTCTGAGGCCTGCAGCACTCAGCTCTAACTCTCTGATGGTCACATGCCCATTATGTTTTGCAGTGACAGTTACCCACCCATGTTTTGTTTCCATTGTGGGGACCCCCAAAGATAAGTTGTATCCCACACTTTGCCCAGATCTGGCCCTGCCTCAGTTCAAACTGAGTCTCTTGGCCAAGAGGTACAGGGATGCTTCTCTTTTGGTTCTGATGACAAAGAGGCTGGGACCCATGGGAGGGCATCTCAGATCAGACTAGTAGAATCCCTTCGCCCATTCTCAAGAGACCACGTGCTATCCTTATACAAAGACAGGGAACCCTAGCAGCCCCTCTAAGAGGTTAAGCCAGTTACTTAAGCATATAGAGACATACAGAGTCTCTCATCTTTTCACAAACCCCACTGAATAGCTCATTTGTTCAGCAAATGCTTATTCTGTGCTAGGCACTGTGCAAAGTGCTAGAATAAAAATGGAATAATGAAATATTGGCAATACCTATGTGTATTGGCAAAGGTTGTGTTTGGCTGTATATAATAGAAACTTGATCACGGTGACTAAAGCAAATACTTATTTTATTTTACTAGTAAAACCTGTATAGCATTTTACTATGTGCCATGCCCTGTTCTAAGCACTCTTGATAAATGTTTACTTCTTACTGGGAGTTTGCTTTTCTCACATAACAAGAAGTCCAGAGAGTAGAGAGTTCCAGGCAAATGTAGTTGCTTAAAGAAGTCATGGATGCAGCTCCTTAGAGCTCCTGATTCTCTAACATAAGTGTATGATTTTTATTTTCATGTCACAAGATGGTTGCTCCACTTCCAGACATTACATCTGAGTTCCAGGCAGTGCCAGCTGCCTCTGTCTTATCTTTCCTGGAAGCCCACTGATAAACTTCTATTTACATCTCATTGGCCATAACTTGGTCATTTGGACTTCTCTAACTGAAAGTCTGGGAGTCTGGGAAGATGAGTATTTTTGACTGGGCATATCACTACTCTGAAAAAAATCTGGGTTCTGTTTTCTATTGGTAACAAAGACGGAGAGAATGCATTCTTGCGTATAATTCACTTTCAAGTTAAGGTAATTTTTTTCCCTATCTGATCTAGTCATTGCCAAAAAGGACACACTGTTTCATATTCTCCTTTGGGTTTGACAAAATCCGAGTTATTACCCCTCCTGTATTTTAGGAAACAGAACTATAACATTGCACATTTAATTTGCTACACGCTTACTTCAAACTTTAGAAGACGCAGGACTCACGTAGTAAAAACTGTGCAACTAAGACAGCCAGTGGGTAGCTTCTCCCCCTAAACTGTAATTCATGTGGGGACAAGTGAGAGGCACCCGGGGAACTGCTCTGAGCAAGGGCGAGGAGGTCTGGGTACAAGTGTAGCCTATCTGGGGAATTCTGAAAAGGATGCAGCACCCCCACCCCTAAGGCTAGCCCATTTCACAGCTCTTAGGAGGAAGGTTTACCATGGCCGACTGCGGTGACGGCTGCAGAGTCAGAATGAAAGGACCAGCTGACTGTCCCTGTTCATGTTAGCGTTTATGAAACTCAAGAAAAGCCTCTGCATAATTTGTCTGGGGTGACTTCCTCAGGGCAGAGGATGAGTCAAGCACAGGGTTTATCAAGAAGGGCCAGAGGCAAGAGACACATTTTTCTTGCCACTCTAAGAATGTATTAGCCTTTTGGTATGCTTCGATTCTCATACATCAGCACATCGCATTGCACATAAAAACTGCTTTCTGGGCCGGGCGCAGTGGCTCACGCCTGTAATCCTAGCACTCTGGGAGGCCGAGGCGGGAGGATTGCTCAAGGTCAGGAGTTCGAAACCAGCCTGAGCAAGAGCGAGACCCCGTCTCTACTACAAATAGAAAGAAATTAATTGGCCAACTAAAAATATATATAGAAAAAATTAGCCAGGCATGGTGGCTCATGCCTGTAGTCCCAGCCACTTGGGAGGCTGAGGCAGAAGGATTGCTTGAGCCCAGGAGTTTGAGGTTGCTGTGAGCTAGGCT
>CAUYRT010063178.1:0-100383 GCA_963574885.1 Lepilemur ruficaudatus | reverse complement strand
CCCCACCCAGGGACAGCTGCGCAACCCACGCTCCCTTCGCTCCCTCTCCGCGTCCGGCACCCACCTTGTCTTCTGTGAAATGGAGATCCCAGAAGCTGGCTGAAGTCTCACAAGGACGTGATCAGCCGTGTCCCTGCCCGCCCCTCCTTTCCCTCCGTGTGCCTCTCTCCTTACACTGAGCCCCCAAATCCCCCTGCGGAAAAACAGTCCCAGGTGCGTCTGTGGTTTGTGTTTTTCCCAGACACGTCCTCAAACTGTGGTTTAATAAACCTCCATCGACTGAGACCTGTGCCGTCGGCCACCTATTTCGGGTTGGCACTGGGGTATGTCAGGTCACGTGCTCTTAGATCCCTGTCCCCGTCACTCATGGCTCTCGACCAGGTACGAGTATAAGCGTATACAGCCACCCCTCGGTATCCTGGGGGGTTGGTTCTAGGACGCCCCCCATACCAAAATCCATGAATGCTCAAGTCCCTGACATAAAACGGTGTAGTATCTGCATATAACCTACGCACACCCCCCTGCACACTGTAAGTCATCTCTGGAATGCAAATGCTGTGTAAATAGGCGTTATAAAGTATGGTTTAGGGAATAAGAAGGAAAAAGTCTGTACATATTCAGTACAGACACAACCACCTGTTTTTTTTCCCAAATATTTTTGAGCCACGTTTGGTTGAATCCACAGATCTGAGGGCCGACTTGTGAACTAAAATAAAATCTTACACCCCCCCCGCCCCACCACTGCGACTGAACAGAGCCCCTCTTGGCCAAGCGGACTCCCCCCAACAAAAACCTGAAAGCTGAGTTGCTGGCTATCAGAAGGAAGGGCAGACAGGCCTAGTTACGCCCTGTTCCTTTCGGAGTTATTCCTTGTAACAATAAGGTACAAAATCTTTAACAGCCCAAGGCCATGGAAGACAAGGGTTAAACTACTTCCGCAGGTCATCAATTTACTTAACGGATCACTTGAGTTTCAGTATATGTCTGGTGCTTGTCTCTGATTAACAGACTTTCTTGTCTAACTGAAACCGTTCCAAGCCTTTAGACAAAGCTTCATTTCTTTAACCAATTACAAATCGAAGAATCTTCAAGCCCACCTACACCCTGTAATCCCCCGCTTCCAGATGTCCTACCTTTTCGGGCCAAACTGATATACTCCTCCCACGAAATGATGTATGACTTCACATGTAACCCCTGTCTCCCTGAAACGTACAGAACCAAACTGCAACCCGACCACGCGAGTCCACTTGCTCAAGGCTTCTTGGGCGTGGCTCCGGGCCATGGTCACACGTATTTGGCTCAGAATAAACCTCTTTAAACTATTTTACAGGGTTGGGGTTCTTTTCCCTTGACAGACTGTACGGATTTCTGTGCTCCTTTGGCTGATGACACCACGGTCTCCCTGTGCAGACGACGGTTTTGTTAGGACGAGCTCATGCTGGACTTGCTCAAACTGTACCCTAATACCCAGTACGGGGCCGGGCGAGGGCAGGACCTCCACACACGCCAAAACCCAGTGAAATAAACCAGCGGGCTTCAGAGCCCACCCCCAACCTGCCTCCCCCTCCCCTCCATCTGAGGCTGCACACACCCCTCCCCCTCCAGACTCACTGCCAGCCCCTCCCCTCCGAGCCTCTCCAGGGCCGGTCCCTGGACGCAGAGGAGCCTGCGGCCCCGGCCCCGAACCGGCGAGCCTGCAAAGTGCATGTTATGCAAAAGAGATTCCAAATCACCCAACTGTTCTATTTATAATTCACAGCACAACGGTTTGTTGCTGTAAAAATATATTTGCGCATTACACAAACAGACCCTCACAGCAATTATCTTAATGCTGTAGCTGCAAATTAACACCTACTTACCTCAAGCATGTTAGCACCAAATTTCACTTGAGCGGCACATCCGACGTGCCCAGCACACAGAGGATGGGCCCGCTGCGGCGTCTGCACAGCCCGGGCTCCTATCTCAGAACTGGGCGATCTGACGACGGGCTGGGCGAGGGGAGGGGGGCCGAGGGGGCCGATGCCATCCAGGCCTGACCCTCTGAGACCCTAGGAGACAGGAGCCCGCTCACGGCCACACCTGGCGCAGGCCCTGACGGGTGATTCCACCTGCCGTGAGGGAGGCGCTCTTGCTCATGGCCGAGGCGGGGCACCGCTGAGCTGGGATTCCAGGGTCCCATGGTGACACCCACAAAAAGTAGCTTTCACCGTCTGGCCTCAGCTGGACGTGAATTTGTGCATACAGCCCCTCGCTGCCCACTCTTCATCACAGCCCCACTGATCCTGTGAACCAAAGTAAAATTCTACACCCCCCACTGACTGGACGGACCCCCTCTCGGCCAAGAGGAGCCAGGAGAAACCTTGACACTGAGTTCCAGACCCGCCTCATTATACCCACCCCCTTGCTAAGGGGCAGCAGGCTTTTCTCCTAAGGGCTAAACAGAAACCAGTCTCTGAGCCAGACCATAGGCGACCCTCCACCATGGCGCGCTTTAACTAGCGAGGGAGCCCAGGCAGAGAGGGTTTTCATGCCTTGCTTCACCTTTGACACCAGAGGGCCCCGTATCTGAACACGGACCCCACAAAGGGGCGTAAAGCTCCATTGCGCAGGCGTGGTCTCCTGTCATAAATAGCCACGACTCCTCCTAAAGCTTCTTTTTTTTTGAGACAGAGTCTCACTGTGTTGCCCAGGCTAGAGTGCTGTGGCCTCAGCCTAGCTCACAGCAACCTCACACTCCTGGGCTCAAGCGATCCTCCGGCCTCAGCCTCCTGAGTAGCTGGGACTACAGGCATGTGCCACCATACCTGGCTAATTTTTTTTTCTATATATATTTTTAGTTGGCCAATTAATTCCTTTCTGTTTTTAGTAGAGACAGGGTCTTGCTCTTGTTCAGGCTGGTCTCGAACTCCTGACCTTGAGCAATAGGCCCGCCTTGGTCTCCCAGAGTGCTAGGATTACAGGCGCGAGCCACCGCGCCCAGCCCTATAGCTTCTGAAATATGGATATGTGGCCATGCCGCTCAGCAGACATTCCTGTTTCTGGTGTGTGTCCCCCTCCAGGGCTCTGCTTCCCGTGCTTCCCGGCCTGTTGGAATGGCCACCCCCAAGCTGCAACCCTTTATGAGAAAAAAATTTAGGAACCTCATTGTTGTCTTCAGTTACCCTGGTGAGGCAGGAGCAGACCATTCCAGGTAGTGGAACCAGAAGCTACTAGAATCTGGGTGTGACATTTGGGTGGGATCCCCAGAGGTGGCAGCAGTGAAGTCCAAGCAAGGTGACTGTGACCTATGTCAAGACCTTGTGAGAGGCCTGCCCACAACCCCTGGCAACCCTGGACACTCAGAAAGAGCAAGAAAGTTTCTGAAGACCTGCTGGGGCCACGGCCCTCTCCTATGGGTTCAGATTCAGGGCTCCTCCCACAGCCTTCCGGGTACACGAAGCCACTGCCCCCGAGCATCCTTGCTGCCCCGCCCACGGTACCCAGGTGCCCATTCAGGTGTGCACCTCTCACCTGCACAGCCCTCCAGCCGCAGGTTGCTGAGCGCCCCACCTGCCAGGGCCTGCCTGATTACGCCAAGAGTGACCCGGTCTCCCGTCGCAAAGGTTCGTGCAGGAGCCCAGGCCAGAGCCAAGAGGCACATGGCAATTTCCTGGCCACGGGGATGGCCCAGGAGGGGCCAGGAAAAGTGTACCAGGAACTTCTGGGAAAGAAGATGCCTGTCCTCAGGAGAGAAGTGGAGGGGTCTCTCTCCGCACAGCCGTGTATGAACATGAGGCCAGATGGCCGTGGCCAGCTTGCTGTGCCTCTGAAGATCCAGCAGCCCACAAAGAAGGCAGGGAAGAGCCAAGCCCAGATCAAGCCATACCCGATCTCCATATTATCCCCAGACCTTTGCAGCTCCATGGGCCAGTACATCTCCCTTGATCTGGGGGCCATTCGGAGTCGCGTTTTCTGTTGATTACAGCCAAAAGCTTCCTGACGCCCAAGTGCCGCCACCTGTCTCAGCTCCGTCACAGCCCTCGTCCGGCGCCACCATGTGTCTGCGTGTCCTTCTTGTCTGACTCACGTCTCAGTCCCAGCACTCGGCCGCCCCAGGGTCGGCACATGAGCAGGGACTTGGGACCCCTAACGAGAGAACAGACGGAGGGCACAGGACACAGCCTGGTGTTCGAGGCCCTGCCTGGCAGGGTCCTACCCTAATTCCGGTGTCACTCCCACCACCTGCCTGGCCCACTCCCGTCTCTGCTGCCCCAGGCTGCTGTCCCTGAAGTGGACACAGCTGGTGCCTCTGCTGTAACCTCCACCATCCACACTGGGACTCATCAGGGCGGGGGACACCGGGTCCTCTCCTGTCCTCCCTAAGGAATGTTACATCCGTGTCCTCCACTCCTAACCCGGACCTCAGGCCTCTGCCCACCTCAGGCCGACTGGACTATCCCAACTGCCTCCTGCTCCGCACCTCCCATGACAACCCTCAGGATGTCCAGGGCTTCCTGCTGTTCTTAGAATAAAATTCAAACTTTCCAAAAGCCCCAAAGACTCTGTGGCCTGGTCCTGCTGCCCTCTGGAGCTCACGTCATGCCACGGCCACCCATTCCCTCAGCGCTGCCACCCAGGCCCCTGGCTGCCCCCCAAACACACCGCGCTGCTCCCGCCTCGGGGCCTTTGCACGGGCTGCCCCGCCCCACATAAGTGATCCAAGCCTGGTGTCTGTCATCATCGTTGCTGAAGCGCAATTCAATAACTCAGCCTCAATTCTAATCTGCCTCCTCACGGCCTCCTCGGGAATTGAAGTGTGACTCACAGGGACCCCATAAACCTGGTTACACTTTAGCCAGCCCATGTGAGGACTTTCCTTCAATGCAGCCAAAGAAAAGTGCCACAGGTCTCAGGCAACCCTGTGCCTCCTTCCTGTTCAGACGCCCTCTGTGACCCATCCAGATGCCCTCTGTACCTGAGGCGGAGGCCACCTGCTCCTGCCCCAGCTGCGGCGAGCCAGCGGCAGGGATGAGGCATCGGGAGGGGGCTGTAGGTCCAGGCCACCCCTAACACACGGTGCCATCTCAGTGAGACTGGTCCACTGCCTCATCTGTGAAATGGGCACAGCCTTCCCCACCAACACCAAGGGGCTGTGACAAAGACTGAACTAAGTGACCAGTGTGACAACACGGACGCAGGCCATTGTAATTGTCACGACGGATACAGAAGTTAAGTAAAAACACTCCTATGGAGGCTGAAGCCTGGAAGGGATTTAAAAGGCAGATTAACCAACTGCTACACATGGTCTTTATTTGGATCTTGTTAAAAAAACAAACAAACTCAAGTATACATAGTGTCTGAGTTTGCTTACAGAAGTATACATTGTATCTGAGTTTGCTTACAGAAGTCTACGCTGTGTCTGAGCTTGCTTACAGGAAAAAAAAAAAACTCAAAACCTAAAAGGAATATTTGAGGCAATTGGGAATTTGAATACAGACTGGGCATTGGACGAAATTAAGGCATTATTGCTAATTGTTTTAAACATGATAATGGTATTGCAGTCATGCTAGAAAAAGGGATTCAAGCTTGATTTAACCACGTCACAATGTATACGTGTATCAAAACATCACACCGAACACCACAAATACATACCATTTTTATTTGTCAATTATGCCTTAATAAAGTTGGGGAGAAAATAATTGATTTCTTAAAAAGGGGATTCACACTGCAATACTTATAGAGTATGAGGTCCGGGAACTGCTCTAAAATGGTTTGGGAATAGGGAAGGGACCCAGGTGTGGGGATGTGGTGGTGGTGAGCACAGGCCCAGCTGGCTGCAGGTGGCCGACGCTGCTGCTGGGAGATCAGCTCATCAGACATGCTTCAGACGTACCTTGGAGTGTCTGAAGTTCTCTGTAAATTAAAAAACACTTGGCCAGGCGCGGTGGCTCACGCCTGTAATCCTAGCTCTCTGGGAGGCCGAGGCAGGAGGATCGCTCAAGGTCAGGAGTTCGAAACCAGCCTGAGCAAGAGCGAGACCCCATCTCTACTAAAAACAGAAAGAAATTAATTGGCCAACTAAAAATATATATAGAAAAAATTAGCCGGGCATGGTGGCACATGTCTGCAGTCCCAGCTACTCGGGAGGCTGAGGCAGGAGGATCTCCTGAGCCCAGGAGTTTGAGGTTGCTGTGAGCTAGGCTGACACCACAGCATTCTAGCCCAGGGCAACAGAGTGAGATTCTGTCTCAAAAATAAATAAATAAATAAATAACATAAAATGCAAGGTCTTACAACAATGTGGCAACCCCCTGCAGAGATGGGGGTGAGAATCAGCAGCAGGGGCCTCCAGGCACCAAGAGCAAGGCCCAGAGAGGAGGCATTTTCCAGAAGCCCCACTTGAGTGCCCCAGGGCTTCAGCCACCCACACGGATGACAAATCTGCAGCGCTGACAACCCGCACAGATGACAAATCTGCAGCCCTGACAACCCTCAGCCCTTCATGGTTTCTCTGCTGGTTTTCACCTTATGACCAGGTCAGGGGTGGGAGGAGCAGCTCCCAGGAATTTCTGGAATCCTGATCCACCCAACCAGTTCCTTGGGGACAGTCACCCCACTCCACTTGCCTCCAGCTGACAGTTCACTCCTCGCTGACCTGCTTGTCCAGGCTGCGGGAGAAAGAACTGCTTGGCCTTGGGCTTCAGTATGGCAAAAACAGGCTCCAAAGGAAGTTCATTTTTCCCTTGCCTCCGCAGGTAAGTTTTTTTCCCAAGGTCGGGAGGAAGGACTAATATCAACAAATGCAAACATTTACAATAATGGTGCCGGGCCCTGTTTCAGGCACTTTGCGTACGTTAACTCACCTAATTCTCCCAGCAACCCTATGAGAGGTAATGACTGTCCCTGTTTTACAGCGAGGAAACCCTGGCACAGGGTGGCTAGCAGCTTACTCAAGGTCACACAGCCAGGGGTCAGGGAGTCGGGCTCTAGTCCCAGTTGTCAACCACCACACCTGCCCTGTCTCGGCTGAGCACCAACATTATTCCCCTGAACCTCACGACAACCTGCTGGCTTCTGATGCCCATTTGAGAGGTAAGAAAATGGGGACCCAAAGAAGTGACTTGGGGAGAGTCACTCAGCCAGTCCCCTGCCTTCTGGGGACCAAGAAACTAGGCAGAATTAGCTGCCAGAAGTTCCAGAGAGACTCCACCTCAGCACGGCTGGGGCAGGAGCGATGTGCTCCCTGCAGCCGAGCCCCAAACCCGCACCTTCCAGAAGGGCGCCTCACGTGCACCCCAAGAGGCTGGGAAGCATCTGCACCCATGGTGCATCTTCCTTGAGCATCAATTTTAACCAAAGGATTGAAGGGGGAAAAGTTAAATAATTTATCTGGAAAGAAACTGAAAACATCGTTTTCACATGCTCATGCTAATTTCACACACACTTGAAGGGTAGTCCCGGCGGGCTCTGGCTGTCTGATGTCACGGCAGACCACGCGCCCGCCCGGGAGCCACAGCGCAGTGCACGGGGAGGCAGGGCTGCGTGGGGGGACGGTGGGGAGGCGCAGACGGCGCGGACGCTGCAGCGGCAGCACTGCCGTCTCCAAAGCCTGGCTGTCCAGACCCTGGCCGTGTGACCTAACCCTCCCTGTCTCCATCGCCCCCTCGGTACGAGGAGGAGCCTGGTGTGAACGAGGAACAGGCAAGCAAGTGTGCACTTAGGGCTTGGCGGCCACTCGGGGCAGTGACCATCACGACCATCGTGGGGAGGGGGGGCTAACTGGGCATTCCGCAGGGGAGGAGGCTGAGTCCCCGAGAGGGAAAGTGACCATCTAAAAAACTAGGTCTCCAGACTCCTCCTGCAGCTCTTCCTGACCTTCGTGCTGCCCGTGTCTCGGTTGGTTTCCCTATCAGTAAAACCAGGGTAAAATCAGGGAACCGGATGGGTTTTTTAATGTGGTGAAAGATACCAACGCCAGGGAGACCTGAGCTCCTTGTTGTCCTGTCTTTAACTAAAGCCACCTCTAAACCTACCGTCTATGATACTCCCAGGACTGCCTCTGGCTTGTCAGACAGAGGCCATGACATACAAGAGATGTTTAGTCAAGTAAGTTTCCAAGGAAATTCCCACCTGCCCCACGTGTCAGATACTCCACGGGCTTTTCCACCTGCACCTCACATGTGAACTCTCCCTAGCCACCTAGGTGCACACCCTTCCCTGCCATCTATCTTCCAGCTCAATGGCTGCCTCCTCCAGGAAGCCCTCCCTGACCTTCCACAAGCTGCTGGCTTTTCTATTACACAGAGACCAGACTCTGGGCCCCTGGAAGCAGGGACCAGACTGGACAGGCAGCTGTCCACAAGGACCAGCTGGGCTCAGGCCCATGGCCCTCTTTCCCCTGGTGTTGGTCTGGGGGGATGTGTAGTCACCACATTCACTGTGCTGCTCACAAACATGATCCTAAAGCTGCCGACACAGAGCTGACAACCAAGGACGTTCACTTCCAAAACTGTTGAGTCTTAAATTAAGTTTCGAGTTCCCATCTGGACAAATGTCAACACTGCTCCTCACGCACAAGCAGAGGCACAGTACAGCGGCCGCTGCGGTCCACACAGCCTCTGCCATAACACCCCAAGTCTCCGGCCACCAGACCGCCAAGCCCTGTCCCCACCCACTAAACCACCACTGCGGGGCATTCTACCCTCCCACCCCGGTGGGTCCACAGTTCCCCCTCCAGTGGCCTCCACGCTGCTCCCAAGGCAGCCGGTGATGGTGACCTGGTGACCTGATCCTGCCTGCAAGGAATTTGGGCCTGGGAGGGAGGGGCACCGCGCCAGGGTTTAAGAAAAGTGAAAGCGGAGCCTCTCTGACTACTCTGGTTGGGGGAGGGAGGGCGGCTGGTAAAAGGGAGAAAAAGAAAAGTGAAAGAAGCCAGGCAGGGCCTCCCCCGTCACTGGCGACTTAGGAGGCAGATTTAAGTGTCTGGTTCATACACTCTTGGGGGTCCACCCCCCCCCAGTGTGTTGAACTGGCCAGACCCCCAGCCCTGAGTTTGAGTCAGTGCAGCACCTGCTCTGGCCTCAGTTTTCTCACCTGGGAAGGGGGAAAGACCACCCACCTCTCAGGTTTGGCGGGGGGCTGGAGGCTTGTACGAAGTGCCCACCCGGCCCAACCGGAGACCCCATTAAGCGGGGGGAAGGGAGGCCAGCGAAAGTTTGGGTTGACAGCCCAGGCGACCAGACCAAACACAGGCAGAGGGGAGTGAGGGAGGGGAAGGGGCTGCAGGTAGAGAGGGGAGGAGGGGAAGCCAGAGGAGGAAAGGGGAAAGGGGTAGGAAGCGCGCCCAGGGGACCCCGAGGCCGCGCGCGGCCGGGGGTCTCCCCCCGGCCTCACATGGCTCCGCGCCCGCGTCAGCGTCCCCCCCCTTCCCGGGCAGCGGGCCCTGTCCGGCCGCCGCACACACCCGCAGAGCCCACGGCGACCCCTCCCGCGCCACAGGCCCCAGTGAGGTCCCCACGCGGACACCCGCCTTACCTGGCCACAGCCCCGCGGCGCCGCACCTGGCCCGCTCGGCCCGCGGCTCACCCGGCCCGGCCCCGGACGTAGCTCCCGGGCTGGCCCCGCCCCCGCCGCCTCCTACCTGACCGGAGGTGTCCCGAGGGCTCTGGCCGCCGGGAGACAGCCTGGGTCTCCGGGGACACGGGGACAGTGCCGGGGAGGGCGAGGCGCGCGCTCGGGGCTCCCTGCGCTGGGTCGCGTGTCCCTCTGGCCGGCGCCCACGCTGGGGCGGGCGCTTTCCTTGCTGATTTCTGTCCCCATTTTACGGTTGTGCAAAGTGAGGCGGAAGGAGGTTAAGATTTGCCCGGACTTGAGAGGAAGCTTGTTGACAAACGCTCCCTGAGCGCCTCTGGGCTGACCTCTGTGGGGCCTCAGGTGGGCTGAGAACCCGACAGTGACTAGGCCCTGGGCAGTCCCGGAGGCCAGGAGGACTTCCTGGAGGAGGGGCTGTGTCCAAGCCTTGGGTGGTTCAGAGCCAAACGCTGCCTTTCTGCCCGTGGGCACAGTCACTGCCCCTGCCCAGAGGACGCATGCAGGACCTGTCCAGACCGGGCCACATGATCAGAAGGCTCAAGCTGGAGACCCAGAAACCCCGGGAGGTGCCACTGTTTGCCCCTAAATCACCACTTTCCGACGGGGGCGAGCAGCTCCGTGAGGTGGGATTGTGAAGATGGGTTTCTGCCAGGTCGGTGTCTGTGGCCCACTTTTCTGGCTGCACCTTCTCTCCCTCCTCCCACTTGCGCCCACCCCATGATCCGCACCTCTTTTCACCCACACCCACCATGATCCATCCAGCCTCCTCTTTCCACGCAGTATATACCCTGATGATCCCCGATTAATGTTTCCTGTCGCCCTAAAAGGAAGAGGCTGACGCACAAAATATGCTTTAAAGAGTTTACTTGAGGCCGGGCGCCGTGGCTCACACCTGTAATCCTGGCACTCTGGGAGGCCGAGGCGGGAGGATCCTTTGAGCTCAGGAGTTTGAGACCAGCCTGGGTAAGAGTGAGACCACGTCTCTACTAAAAATAGAAAGAAATTAGCTGGACAACTAAAAAATATACATATACATATATATTTATATATAAAATTAGCCGGGCATGGTGGCACATGCCTGTAGTCCCAGCTACTTGGGAGACTGAGGCAGGGGGGTCCCTTGAGCCCAGGAGTTTGAGGCTGCTGTGAGCTAGGCTGACGCCAGGGCACTCTAGCCCAGGCAACAGAGCGAGACTCTGTCTCAAAATAAATAAACAAAATAAAATAAAAAAGAGTTTACTTGAGCCAAAGTGAGGACAGTTACCAGGAAGATTCAGATCTTGCATATGAGCTCCCTGTGGCCTTTGTGACAAAAAGTTTTTTAAAGGCAAACAAGGGGAACAGAGAGTGGGTTGATACTAGGCTGTTTGTCGGGAGCTCTCACTGGTTTAGAGAAATAACATTGATTAGTGATTGGCTATAATTGTTAGGCTGCAGGGTGCGGCATTATGAGGTTAATTTATCTTAATAGCTGCTCCTGGCAGTAGCTAGCAGTTTCACGAGGTGAGTACATAGCTCCAGGGCGCAGCGGGCCACGATTGCTGCCTTATTTTAATGTCTTTCTGGGCCTGATATTTAAAAGGACTCGAGGTCCTCAGATTAAAGTTCTTTTCTTTTCTCACTCCCGAACTCCAGGCTGCCGCCTCACTGCCTGCCTGACAGGTGCTGGCGGAGGTCTCAGCAGCCAGTGCCAGCTCCACGGTCCACTGGGGCTCCCCTGCCATTCTCCCATTGGCCCCATCCAAGCCTTCAGGGTCATCCGGGCTCCTCTCTTTCTGGGACACCCCATATGTGGTCCTTCATCAAGCTCTGACGGCTGTTCCTTCAAAATGCATCACAGGGCCACCACCCCAGCCCAAGTGGTCAGGCTGCCAGCGCCTCTCACCTTTGTCTCCTCACTTCAGTCCTTTCCTGAGGATCCTGCCTCAAGTGCCCCTCCCCCTCCCACCCCTCTCTCTCCTTTTGTTGGGGAGGGGCAGCTCCACAATCTCAGGGGCCCCTTATCCCAAGACAATTAGGAGTCATTGCATAGGCCAGGCACAGAAGTCACCTGGAGAAGAGAAATAGCTCAGAGCAGTCTGAGCTAAATGAGTAAACAACTTACCAGGTTGGAAGAGACAGGAGCATGGGACTGACGTCACAACCCCCACCCATGCCCAGGGGCGGTGTTTAAAGGCACTTTTTTCCTGACCTGTATCTTCATGGTCCTGGAATTTGTGATCCAAACAATAATGTATAGCTAATCAATAGCTGATGTTATTTTAACGTAAATTCTTGATCAACAACTTAGAAACAGCTTCCCTTTTCCTTCAAAAACCGTGAACAAAGTTACTCTGGAAAAGAATTTGGAGGAGCCTCCGTTCCAGTGAACAGTTCCCAAGCCGGAGAGAGGCAGCCTCCAGCGTAAATCAGCGCAGGCCAAAGAACAACCAGTTTTATTGCAAAAGTTCCTGCTCAGGTTCCCAATCAGGTCCATTTATGCAAATGAAGGATTGAAATTCACATTCTGATAGGATGACACAGCTGAGCCCTGATTGGCTGAGGCAATTGAGCTCTGATCTGTCCCTTCAAGTGAGCCCTGAAGTCCCAAAGTTAAACGGAGATGTGGATTTTCGGCGAACTCAGAGTACTGTGTGCCCTTGAGTCAGCAAATGGCCACTTGGCTCTGTTTTAAATTTAGGCCCAGTTAGCCACTTGGGATCCATCTTGAAGGACTGGCTGTTTCGGGTTCACGTTTGTTCACAAAACCCATTTGTAACTGCTGCGAATTTCAGCATATATTCAGGGCAACTTGGATCTGTCTCCCAGGTTGCCGTCCTCACATTTGGCCCAAATAAACTCTCTCCTTGTGTTAGTTTTATCTCAGTATTTTTGTTTAGGTTGACAATTCCTGAGATGGAGCAGGGACCCCTTTTAGGGCCTTGCCACGGGTGGAGGTTGATGGGGGTGGGGGCCGAAGCATGGAAATTACATTTCAGGAAGGCAAAGTGGCAGACAGAATTGCAAATAAATACACGGAGGTTGTACACTGGCTTGGCCCAAAAAGGAGGGATATCGTGAAGTGGGGGCCAAGGGGTTATAGGTGGATTCAGGGATTCTCGAATTAGTGGGAAGGAATGCTAAAATGGGTGTGGCTCTCGCCAGGCCCCTCAGGGAGAAATGCAGACGAAAGGCCAGCTGTCAGAGTTGAATTCCTCAGTTCTCCCTTATCTGCAGTTCTCATCCTGTGGAGGTTTCTGGGAAGCAACTCAAGAATGTATGTTAAGATGCCGCCACCATTTGGCCTGTAATCCTAGCACTCTGGGAGGCCCGAGACAGGAGGATCGCTTGAGGTCAGGAGTTCAAGACCAACCTCAGCAAGAGCAAGACCCTCCCCCATCTCTACTAAAAATAGAAAAAAATAATTAGCCAGGCAACTAAAAATAGAAATAATTAGCCGGGCATAGTGGCGCGTGCCTGTAGTCCCAGCTACTCGGGAGGCTGAGGCAGAAGGATTGCTTGAGCCCAAAAGTTTGAGGTTGCTGTGAGCTAGGCTGACGCCACGGCACTCTAGCCCAGACAATGGAGCGAGACTCTGTCTCAAAAACACAACGTCACCTTTTAACTTCCACAGGAACCAGCACACCTTGGGACTCGGCTTGCTTGGAAGCTACTGTTACTCCCATTCTCTTTTCAAGGTAGCCAGGTGCCTGGAACTGCCCTGCAGGGACTCAAGATTTTCCTTAATTTCCATGCTCGGGCACCTCCCACCCCCAGCAGGCCCCTAAAAGGGGTCCCTGCTCCATCTCCCAGCTGCCTTTTCCTGTGCAATGAATTTGTAACCGTCTTTGCCTGTGGCCTGTTCAAGTCACACGACAGTTTGCTGGCGTATTATTGTCTTGTTCCTTCCTTGTTCCCAGAGGACTTGAGGTGGGGGGGAAGCAGAGAGGACCACGGTGCTGCCTGACTCCGAAGACACACACTCGTCTCAGCCTCTGGGTGGACCGGCAAGGGGCGAATTCCTACGTCCAGTTCTTCATCCCTCTCGGAACCTGATAAGGGAGTCACGGAGATGTCTCACTCCAGCGACACACACGCTTGGTCGTTTTCCTCTGGCTCCTGGTGCTGGTTTCTCTTTTCCTTTTGTGGAATGGACACATCTTTCTTTCTTACCATTGTCAGATCCGTCTCTTGTGAAAGAGGGACAATTTGCTGGGATTCTGTTTTGAAAAGCAACTTTGGACGGAAGGAAGAGAATCCCCCCGCCCCCGTGGCTCTGCAGTTTGTGAGTGGCACAGTCATTTCACGGAGCTAAGGGATGTTGGGGGAATGCCGCCCTCTTTGCATTTGTGTGACAACCTCATACGAATTCCGCAACCGCAGCGCAGCGATATTAAAACACAGACAGTACAGCAACAGCGCAGAGTGGTCGTGTGGCGAAGAATGCAGGTGCGTTCTGCCATTCACGCTGAAGGCAGAGAAACAGAAAGAGCTGGAAACCCAGGCGGCTGCGTTTTAGGCTCTTTCTTCTGTTTTCCCCAAGCACTGTCTAATCAGTAATCAACCAGTTAGTCATTTCCTTTTGTTGCTATAACAATAACTCCTTGCATTTCAAATGCTTTGCAACAGAAAAGAAAGAATAATAGTGCAAAATGAAGGAATTACTTCTGAATGGCATTATCCCCGGCTTATTAAATTTGCTCTCACCGATGTTTATGAAGTCGGAGAGTTGGTTCTCTCCCAAGCAGCAAATTCTACATTAGCAAGCGCTGGGGGATGGAGAGCTTTAAGGAGGAAATGAAGGCGATCTGCGTCCAAGGTCCTGGTCTTCCCATTTGTTTTCTCCCAGATTAACTCACCCTGCCAGCTGCTCGAGCTAAGATGTGGCCTGCCTTTATTTAATCTCATTAAGTCCATGAAACCCACATTTCTCCCCCAATGCCGCATATGACAGCCAGCTTAAGCATCTTAGCCTGGTCTGGAAGATCAGCTTCCAACCCTCTCCCTTTATGGGCCAGGCCCCTGGGACCCGGCGTGTCACTGGCCTTGCTCTGCTGCTGAGTAGCCAAGCCCGGACCCCCAGCCAGGTGTCCTGACCCTCCTTCCTGTCGCGTGCCCCGGTCCCGTTTTGAGAAAAATGCATCCGGTTGTCAGGACTGAACGCAAGCAGGGCAAAACCACATGTGTCCTGGGATCTTTGGGGCCTAATAATTGAAACCCTTTTGATTGGCAGCTGAGCAGGCCACACTCCTGATGCCCCGTTTGACATCGGGGTGGACACTGCTCACGTATACTGGCATCCCCCACCTTTCGAATGCCCTTGCTACATGGGAATTCCCCACCTTACAAAAGGCACCGCCCTATGGTGACCAGATAACTAGATTGTCCAGCCTCCTTTGCCACCAGGGCCCGGACAGTGACTCAGGATCCACCACTGTGATGTACACGCTGGGAGGGAGGCTGTCCTGGAATTCATCACCCTGGGCATGGGTGGCTGTGGTGATGTCAGCGTGGGTGGTGAGGGAGGCCACGGTGGCTACCAGGTGAAGGACCCGGACGCAATGGTGTTGCTGCTGGTGGCAGCTGTGTTTGGTCCCGTGCAACAGGAGCATCTCGTGCGGTGGGAGTATCTGTGCAGCGGAGCCTCCCTGTGAGGCGAGAGCATCTCCGTGTGGGGGAGCTTCCCGGTGCAGTGGCCGCAGTGGTGCCTGCTTTCCCAGCAAGCTGTACCGTTGTGCGGGTGGTCCGGGGCACCGTTCTGGAAGCTAAGCCCCAGCTTGGCTCTCACCGCCTCGTGACCACTCTGGGAGCTCCCAACCCTCTCTAACAAGCTCCTCTGCGCAGCCAGCCAGAGTCTGCTGCAGGGGCCTGACAAGGAGAGCCCCACCTGCCCCCACCCTCGTATTTTACACTCCCCGCCCTCCTCCCCTGCCGGACCAGGCTGACGTGAATCCCCGCGGAGAGAAGAGAAACGCCAGCATGAGGAATTCTTCCTGCAGATGATGTCGATGATACTTTACATTTTTATAGCTTTTCCAGACTGTTAGAGCTCTCTGCAAACACATCGGTCAATGAGGAGAAGGGTTCTTGGGGTAAAACCATCAGTTTATTATTAAGCCATTATCACCTTCAGGTCAAAAACCGTTAAGCACACGTCCACCCGATACGTTGTCATCTGCGCGCGGCTGCTTCATCAGGGATGCCCGGTGGCTGGCGGCTTACGGTCTTACCACCCCTGCTCTCCGTGTGGGTCCTCAATCCACTGACAAGCAAAGACAGTCACAGAATTTCGTATCTGGCAAGATCCTTGTTATAGACGGGGACACTGAGGACAGGGTGACCTGCCCGATACCACACAGCGATGGTTCAGGAACAGCCCCTGGAAACCCTGGCTCTGCCCATGAGGGGCGTGTGATGTACATAAATACACGCAATGCAGTGTCCACACCGGCCCTCTCCCAGTCAGGGGGGTATTGGGAACAGAGGAGCACAGGGTCACGTCAAGGCAGGTCATGCTGCGGACGCTCGTCCCCGGTCTCAGGGGCTTCCACCCGCAGAGCTTGCTTCTCATCCGCGCCGTACGTCTGCCGCTGGAGCAGGCCCACCTGCAGCACTGACAGCCACCAAGGCACGGGGAAAGGCAGCCCCGGAGGGCCGCGCCTGGCAATGACACGCTCCAGCTCCAAAGGGCCCCACAGTGCTCCTGCTTAGAACTCACTGGCCAGAGCTGGTCACTTTGCCCCACCCAACCACAAGGGGCCCAGGAGGTGCAGGGTTCCCCGTGCTCAGCAGATGCGGCAGGGCCCTTGGAGAAGAGCGTCGTGACCTGCAGGGGCTCATCTCTGGTCTGTGCCGGCTGCTCCCCTGGCCCAGCAGCCTCCCTACCTCTCCCGGCATCCCCGGGGGTCCTGCCCACTTTAGCGCCGGAGTACTGGACCACAGTCCCCTGCTAGAATGCTGCGCCCTCCACTCGGCCTCAGCTGAGGGGCCGACACGGGCCAGTCCTTGCTCCCTGAACCACAGAGAACTGCAAGCAAGGAAGGAGGCTCTCCCTCCCTCCCTCCCTCCGTCTCCTCCCTTCCTCCCTCCCTCCCTTCTGTGTGTGTGTTTCACTGTGGTAAAATACACGTAATATAACATTTACCATCATAACCACTTTGAAACATACAATTCAGTAGTGTTAAGAATACTCACATTGCTGTGCAATCTCCAGAACTTTCTGTCTTGCAAAACTGAAGCTCTGACCGGCACCTGGCTGCCGCCACCTTTTGGCTACTGTGAATGGCGCTGCCACGGACATGGCTGTACACATCTCTTTGAGACCCTGCTTTCAGTTCTTTGGGGTGTATACCCGGAAGTCTTAACGATAGGCCAAAGTTCCTTTCATGGTCAGATGGAAAATCACACAAATGGGTCCAAACTTGCAGAGGGCACCCTCTTGGCACCCCACACTCCCCAGTCTTTCTCTCTTCTTCTAGTCTTCCCTTGCCTGGGAGGGGCTCCTGGGGCTCCTCTCTCCCCCCCAGGGGCGGGCCCACCCCTAGAGCATGTTCTCCCCACAGCGGTGCCATCCAGAGTCAGTCCTTCTAGAGATGACTGCCTGATCTTGGACTTCCAGCCTCTAGAACCGTGGGAAGTGAATGTCTGTGGCTGAAGTCACCCAGACCATGGTATTGTGTCGCGGCAGCCCGCGCCGACTAAGACACAGGGCTACAGCAAGTGCAGGCAGAAGCCTGAACAACCACTTTACATCTTTGGTCCGATGGCAGCCGGCTGGGGACACAGGAGGTGGCATGAGAATTCATGACCCTTCAGTATGGGAAACCCACCGGGGGTGGGGACAGGGAGGCTGCTCTTCCAGGGCCATGAGTGTGCGTGTGTGTATGTGTGTGTGAGTAGGAGAGTATGTGTATGTGTGCAGCTGTGTGTATGAGTGTGAGCGTACAGAGCACACCGTGTGTGCACATGTGTGGGATAGGACTGACCAGCCCAGACCTTGGCAAATGTACTGATGTCACTGTGGGGACAGGACAGTGTGCCTTCTAAGGACAAGACTCCAGGAGCTGGAGCGGGCCAGGGGCTGCAGGAGGGAGGGGCACCGGGGCCCAGGAGTGGGGAGGAAGTGCAGGAGGAGGGCGGGGCTGGGCTGGCTCCTGGGAGGTAACGGGGCTGGGTTACCAGGGGGAGTGTTCAGGAGACCCCCGCTCCCCCCACAGAATTAAACACACAACAGACAGAAATAATGAAACAGTTTCCTGAGCCCCAGCCCTGGAGACCCAGAGGAAAGGAGCCCACTGGAGACTCCCCTGCGCTGCTGGTGAGAGCCACTGTAACTAACGAATTAACACATATTTCACTCATGTAACAGATGTTGGGGGGTCGGGCTCGGCCTGCGGGGTGGGGGTGGGGCTCAGCAGGAGACGGAGAGGCCCCCTGGGGGTGAGGGGACAAATAATAAGCAAGTTTCTGCAGAGCTCCCAGCTCTCCAAGCTAAAACCTCCGGGCCCCTCTCGGGCTCAGGGTCCCCTCCAGCAAGGCGTTCAGATGTTGTAAATCTGCGACTCGCAACATAGCTCCACCACTGGTTCAAACCACCGGCTCTGTCCCCTCTGCTTCTGCACAGAACCCACCTCCTGCACGGTGTAAGCCTCTGGCCCTAAATCCTGCTTCCACCTCTGAATTTCAGGGACAAGTTCTGGGAAGAGTAAGTGAGGAAACTGGACGCCAGGCGGGGGTGGGACCCGGGTTGGGGAGGGCAGGGCCACAGCAACATCGTGGGCTGCAGGAAGCTTGGGGCTTGCCTGAGCATCCTGGTGGCCAAAACGAGCATGGTCAGTGATGTGGCCTTCAGGGTAAGGTTTGGTTCTTGGAGGGGACACCTGTGTCTCACCTGAGGCCAACGTGTATACATCTGCAAAAGCTGGCCTCCTAACCTGATTTACCCCTAACTTACGTTTTCCCTGGTCCTGAGTTTTCCCTGCTAATTTACATATGTGTGTGTATGTGTGTGTGTGTATTTAAAGAGCCACAGAAGCTGTGAGGTAACTTAACCAATTTATCAGATGCTTGGACGTAGATCAGCTCAGATGTTTTTGGGAAGGAGGCAGGGTCTAACACAGACATGCGCAGCCCCCCTCAGTGGGCAGCTCCTTTACAGGCTGGAGGTGCAGCCCGGCAGGAGTGGCCTCCCCAGCCTCCACGGGCCCAGGCTCGGGCTGACCCTCCTCCCTGGGCTTCAGCAGGCGCAGACATCGCTGGCTGCTGTCGAGGGGGTGGATTAGTCACAAAGCTCAGGAGTCATCAAGGAAAGGGACTGCCTTGCCATGGCCCTGAGTACCAGCCAACAGGTGCCACCAGCATCCTTGAGTCAGACCAGGTCCGGCCACACCTAGGGGCCCAGGATGCTCAACAGGGGTACTGAGACTTCCAGAATGGAGCCCCTACACGGGGTGGGAAACAGAAGAGGGGGTGCAGCACCCCGGTGTGAGCAGAGCCCAGACAGCAAATCCCTGCATGTCTTCTGCCCTTTGGTCCTTTAACCTTGAGGTGACTCTGGGAACCCTGCTGAGAATGGCTCCTCCTCGGGCTTAGTGGGGTCCCAGGCCCACCCCAGGTTCCATGAGGAAGCTGGGAGCCAAGGAGGGCATTTGGGGATCTCGGCCCCATGAGCCATGCTGACGGTTCCCAGACCAGGTTCAGGCTCCCACCTGCCGCCCGAATCCTGAGGCTGGGGTTGCTCTTGCCCCCGCCCCCAGCACCCAGCCTCACCATGCCCAGCACTGCATCCGTTCCTGGAGCACCACCGGAAAGCTCTGTGAGGCTGGCATGCATCCCTACCACAGATGACAGCTGAGGCTCAATGAGGCCAAACCCAGACTTCCTCCTGGCCCTGCCCTCCCTCCTGCACACCCCTCCTGGGGCCAAAGCAAGGGCTCCCGGTCTGTTCCTCCCACTGGAGGGGGAACTGCGGACCAGCGCCCGGGATTCAGGCCCTGGGTGAGGCTCCACCCCCTGCCCTGACCACCGCTCACCACACCCATCACACCTGCTTGCCTGCCCTGGCGCTTTTATCTGCTCGGAGCACCCGCCCCCCCCCACCCCCCGAGAGTAACTCCAGGAGAGCGGAGCACTTTGACGGGTGCTGGGGTGGGTGGGGGTCAGCAGAGGTCCACCAGCCAGAAGAGACCCACACACCCTCTTCCCCAGGAGGTCACATAGACCCCTGGCCCTTTAAAAGGGGGGTCCAGAGAAGCTTCCCCCAGGCTCAGCTTCTGTCCTGAATGCTGGCTGCCCTTGGTGCCAGGCTGGCCTTGAGCGACTCTCGAGAACATGGGGACCCGCTCACCAGGGGACAGGGAGCAGCCCCTGCCCGGCGGCTGCCAGAAGAGGACCCCGAGGGCTCAGGGAAAACCTGCCTGGGGGGCAGCAAGGCTGTAGAGGTGGCCAGAGTAGTGTTAGATCATCCCTCCTAGCCCAGGTGGCCTCCAGCAGGTCATCCCCACCTGCCTGGGCTCCTCTCCAGCACCACGGGCTCAGGGGGCCGTGTGCCACCCCCAGCTTCAGCAGTTCTATCCTGGCTAACACCAGGGGCACGGTCAGAGCCAGACCCCTGGCAGCAGGGCCTGTAGCTGGCACCCAGCCCCGACCCCCGGTGTTCCAGCTCTTCTTCCAAGCCCCTCTGTCATGGGCAGGGAAATCGAAGCAGAAAGCCAGCCAAGGCTGGACAACAGGGAACCCCCCCCCTCAGCCTCCAGCTCATGTAGGCCCCGTGGGGAGGCCCCACGAGGCAGGGCCAGAGGGTGAGCACCCTGGAGTGACGTCCCTGGGGCCGGCACCGCACACACGAGCCTGGGAACCAGGAAGACAGGTTTTATTCCACCCCTCTCCCCACCCTGTGCCCACGGCCACCCCAGGCGGAGGCAGGACTTCTGAGACAGCCACACGTCCAGGTCGTGCTGCGTTGGAGGGGCAGGGCTGCTGCAGGCCGGCCATTCTGGGGGCCAGCGTGGGCAGAACACACGGATTCACGTTCTCCGTGGGTGGGGGTGGACACGGCAGGGCTGGGGCGGGAGCGAGTGGCCAACCCCCCAATGCCGTGAGGTTCACCCGTGCACCTGGGTGACGCAACTCAAGTCGCCCCCAAAACAGACCTGGGCTGAGCCGGGGAGGCCGACGTTTCCAACACAGACCCAGGAGTATAAAGTGACCGAGGCCAGTGACAGGGCTGACCGCGCCGGCCAGAACAGGACAAAGTATAAAAGTCTCGCACGCACACACAAGGACACACGCACACGTGGGGGTCAGTAAAAACGTGAGGCCAGCCCCGAGGCCCTCACACGACGCTCTGCCGGCCCCCGGGGCCCTCAAAGTCGGACACCCCCGAGCTGCGGCCCCGGCCAAAGTCAATGAAGATCCCTTCGGAATCCGAGTCCACGGATTCCAGGATCTGGTCCACCAGGTTCTCGGGGCTGGACGTGGGCGGGGAGCCGTGGGCCGGGCTCGGGCTGTACTCGGGGGGCTGGCTGGGGGGGCACAGTCTGCTGGGGCAGGGCCCCGAGTGGGGTGCTGGGGAGGACCTGAGGGCCCCCGCAGGACCCTGGTCAGGTGTGTCGGAG
Organism: Lepilemur ruficaudatus; assembly: GCA_963574885.1. Classification (NCBI taxonomy): domain Eukaryota; kingdom Metazoa; phylum Chordata; class Mammalia; order Primates; family Lepilemuridae; genus Lepilemur; species Lepilemur ruficaudatus. The sequence goes on along the minus strand of CAUYRT010063178.1, from coordinate 79,219 downwards.
AAGCCCTGGGTCTCGGGACAGGACGTCATCTCGGACACGGAGTGCCTGCGGATGCTCGTGCCGCCAGACGCCGCGCCCTCTGCCTCGTGCTCGGCCACGGGGTTCAGCAGCGGTGTGTTGTAGCTCTTGGAGCGCACCACCGGGTTCTTGGCCAGCACGTCCCCCGAGCGGGAGCGGCGCAGGAAGCGCTTCTCTGCACAGAGAGACACGGTCACAGGCGCCACACGCTAGAGGCTGGGCAGGACGGCCACGCGCCCGCCTGCTCCTTTGCCCCTGGATGGGCAGGGCCTCAAGTTACCTGCCCAGGTCAGAATCTGCACCCTGCCAGTGACTTGTGTATGACCCTGGGTAGGTTATGTACTCCCTCTGTGCCTCAGTTTCCCCACCTGTGGAAGCCTACGAGTCTTGGTGCTTGCTAGGTGTGGGCACTTTCCTAGGTGGACACAGCCCCTGCCCTGAGAACTGGTCTCCTGGTGTCCACGTGTTATGTTGGCAAGCCACAGGGTCAGGTCGTGGCCACGCTGGGGGCAGGTGGCAAAAGCCTCCCACGTAAGGCCAGGCTGGGGATCTATCCTGCAGAGCAGGTGTCAATGGGCCTCACTGTGTGGAGAGTAATAGACTGCAGGGGACGAGGGCAGATGGGGGGAGCCGGGTAAGAGGCCCCATGGGTCATCTGGGCAAGAGGCAGCTGCCCTGGTGGCAGAGGCCAGGTGGGGGCCAGTTTCAGACTCCCACTCAGGGCCCTGCAGTCCCAACCGTGACCACCAGGTGGCAGGGCTGAGCGCAGCAAGCGCCTGGAGGGTCTTTCCTGGCCTGGGAGGTGAGGGGCTGGGGGCTCAAAGTCCCCTCAGCTGCAGGGGCCCTGCCTGAGCTGAGACACATAGGCAGGCAGGTTTATGCCAGCATGTGGCACAGAGGTGTCATTCTGCATGGAGGGCACGTTCCCAAGTGGCCCTTATGCCACTTGCCCCCTTGGCCTGGGACGTTCCCGTCCCTCAGAGCAACGTCACCTTGGGGACTCACTGGCCTGCTTCCCCTGTAGGACCACAGTCAGTAGGGGCAGGGCTGGGCGCACAGTAGGTACTCAAGTGACGATGCTGAATGAACCAACGGGCTCTATCAAGGGAGCAACATGGCGGCTCCTGCTGGACGTGCCAGGTGGCCCCGGAGGCCTCTCCATGGGGCCTGCCCCGCCCACCCGGGACCTCAGCCCTCCTCTGCCCCTGTGGTTTCCTGATGGAGCGGGAATCCTCAGGCTGCAGGCATTGGCCTGTGGAAAACGCCCTGTCTGGCTGACTTCCGGTCACCGAGCACAGATGTGACCTCCCGGGGGACAGTGGCCTCGTGGGCTGCCTGCCCAGACCCCACCCTCCTGTCCAGGCCAGTGCGGCCGGGCTGGTGGACGCTCAGGACAGGAATGCGGCACGCCCAAGAAGCCAATCCCAAGTAGGAGGCTGGCTCTGCCACCCCTGCCCCAGCCCAGGCGGACCCCTACCCAGGATGCAGGAGTGGGTGAAGGGCCCCTCGCTGGAGTAGAGGCCGTAGGTGCCCAGGTACGGCGACACCACTTTCTGGATCAGCGTCTCCAGGCGCAGGTAGTCCTCCGTCACGCCCCTGGACTCGTGGACCCCCTGCAAGAGCATGAGGGAGGGTCACACGCCTGAGCCTGCCGGCCCCAGGCCCCCGGCCGGCGCGCTGCTCCCTCCCCCTCACTCCCAGGGGGTCTCTGCCCCCACAGCAGGGCCCACAACGTCCCCCGTCCCCAGCCCTCTCAGAGCCTGTGGCCTGAGTCATTGCTGCTCCACACCCTCGGTGGCTGCCCGCTGCATGCAGTAGCCATCATGGGACCAGGAGACCTCGATGGCCCAGGGAAAGGGCCCTGTGGCCAAATGCAGGTGCTCACCCTGCTGTCCCCTGCACTGGAGTCCTGCGGGCTCCGGGCAGTCCTGGGAGACGCCTGCTGACCCCACCCAGGGAGGGCCACACTGGCTCACCCGGCCCTGCGCTCACCTGCCCCCGCGCACACCTGACCCCCAAGGGCACCGCAGGCAGGAAGGCCTGCCCCACGGCCCAGGTCTGTGCCCAAGTGTCCGTCCAACAGACACCCCCGCGCCCCACACTCTCCCCTGCACCCCTCACTCAGGCCCAGGCCGCGTCCCTGCCTCCCCAACGCCTCCCCTACGCCTCCCCTCAGCCTGCGCTTTGAAGGGCTCCCCAGTCTCCAGTCTCGTTCCAGTCAAAGCCTGGGAGATGAGGCTCCCGAAAACTGGCCTGAGATTTGCTGAGGACGGGCTGGGTCTCCACGGGTGCCCTTGGTAAGGTCACCCGGCCTAGCACGGAGGATGCCACGCTTCCCTGGAACCGTCTCTGCCCACAGCAGCAACGTGGACGAGGACGACGGTGGCCCCAGCTACGGCTCACAGAGCTGCACTGGGCGTTTCAGGAAGCTCCTGCCATTTTGTTCCTATAACCTGCATGACATCAGCCCTCCTCCACATCCCACAGGAGAGGGAGCGGAGGCCCCGGTGGGGTCGCCTGCTGGCACTCAGACACAGGCCATCCCGCGTGATCAGAACCCCGTGAGAAAGCGCTGTCGTCCTGGGGGTGAAGCACGGGGCACAGAGGAGGCCCCCGACACACGGGACCGGCGGCTGGGACCTCAGACCCGCCCAGGACATGAAGGCAGCAGGGCCAAGCTCACCAGGATGAGGTCAGGGAACAGGATCTTGGGGACACCGGGTCATTCAAAGTGGGCTGCGTGGTGGCGGGGCAATGGCAGGAGACACACCCATGAGGGCAGGAGGGCAGTGTGCGGACAGCGGGGCCACCCCCAGGGAGCCACATGGGGCACAGCGACCACCAGGGGCAGCACCGCCCCAGCCCTGGCCACCCAGCCCAGGTGTCCGCTGCATCAACGGTGCCAGCTGCCAGAAGCCACGATCCTCACACCTGTCCTGCCAGGTAGGAAGTCCTCCGTGTCACAGACTAGGACACCGATACAGAGAGAGGCAATGTCCCTCGAGCCACAGCTGCAACCCGGCCAGGTCTGACCTAAAATCCCCTGGCAGGAGGGGCGTCCCGCTTGGTTGCCAGGATGGCCGCCAGCCTCTGCCCAGCGCAGAGGCAGCCATGTGCAGGGACATGCAGCTCGCGTGGGGGCTGTGGTGCCCACCGCTCCCCTCCCTGGGCAGGACCCTCGCCCCAGCTATTGGGAGTGTGGCGCTGACAGGGACCCTCCAGCCCCTCCCAGGGCTGTCCTTGCGGATGGAAGCCACCTGGACAGAATGTCTGGGGCCACCCCATGTGTGGGGGGCCCACAGCCCCAGGCCGACTGGAACCGTGTACAAGGGCCCAGCCTCCTGCCCGCGGGGACGTCTCTGGCCTGTCCACACTCCCAGGCACCCGGTGTTCTCTCCTGCACCCGCCCTCCTGCCTCTCTCCCCGGCAGGTTCCTCCCAGAGGGTCCGCATCTGCAAGTCACGTGCCCACAAAGCCTCGTCTCAGGCTCTGCCTCTGACCTCGGACGCACCATGGCCCCCGCGCCCGACCCCGAGCCCCCAACGGCCCCACTGCCCCCACCTGCAGCACCAGCAGCATCTGCACGATGGCAGGGGGCACGCGGGCGTGGGCCCGGGCCAGCGCGTCCTCCAGCTTCACGCTGAGGGTGATGGCGTTCCGGAAGTGCAGCAGGGCCAGCTGGCGCACCGACGGCTCCTTGCCCTGCGGACATAGAACCCCGCCCTGTGTGTCTCCTGCGGCCTAGTCCCCCTCCCCCCAGATGCAGGGGAGTAAACCTGCTGACCCCCAGACCCCCTCCACCCCCTTGGTGGCCCTGCCCCCAAGACACAGGGCCCCTTCGGTCTCCTCTGGCAGGAGAAGGGTGACTGTCACACACAGAGCTCCCGGGCCTTACTGCTGAGCTTTATAATGAGGGAGCCGTCCTTATTTGCATCTTGTGTGTTTAAGAAACAGGTTCTCAGAGGTCCAGGGACAGCCACGCTCACAGCTCAGAGGCCAAAGCAGGTGCGCTGGTCCCAGGCCCTGCAGCCTCCTTCCCTGGAGCAAGGCCAGGCTGGGGGTGCCACCGTCCTGGGTCCCACATGGCACAGGCGCCTGGGGCTCACCCTCCACCCACTCCCAGGCTCAGCCGCTTACCTGCACTGGGTAGAAGATGGCCTGGAGCGTGGGCAGCACGTCACTGAAGAAGAAGTCCCAGGTCTCTGCCAGAGAGTCCAGCAGCTTCTGTCCTGTGGGCACGGGGGGCTGTCACCACCCGGCCCAAAAAGGCTCGGGCACCGGCGGATGCTTCCCCTCACCCAGGATGGGCCAGAGGAGGCGGGAGGGAAGGACCTGGGCTCTGGGCCCCAGAGGCACCCGCCTGAGGCCACATCCAGCCCCGTCATGTGGCAGCTCTGTGGCCTCGGGCCTTCTGCTCAACTTCAGCTTCCCCAGTTGTAAAACAGGACAGTAACTGGGCCAACCTCCCAGAGCTGATGGCACAAGGCACTCGGCACAGGACTGGTGCCAGCAGACGCCAGGTGTTAGTTCCAGTGCCTGTCGCCCATGAGGCCCACACACACGCCCCACACGGCAACTCCAGCTCACCCTGGTCTCGCTGCACCCTCCTAACAGCCCTGCCAAGCAGCGGAGCACCCGTCCACCCACCCAACAGAGCACTGACCCTGCGCCAGGCCTCACGCTGGGCAACGGGGACCCAGCTGAGCCCAAATGTCCCCAAGCCTGTCATACAACAGGGAGGACAGGGAATGACAATTACAAGGACAGTGGCGTCCACTGAGCAGAGAGATTGAGCTTCCGAGGAAAGGGTCTACCACGGTCAGTGACCACCAGGGCCCGGGGACAGGCCAGCCTAGGCTGCCCGTGGTGAGGTCTGGGAAACTATGAAGACCATATCCAACAGCAGGACCACGTCCAAGGGAGGATGGGGGCAAGGCTCAGGCAGGGAGGGCTTCCTGGAGGAGGTGCTACCCACGCTGGATATGGGGGCTGGTCTTGCCAGATTGACAGCATGTGGGGGCGCATCTTGGTGTGTGAACCTCTGAAGCAGACAGACAAGCTCTGTGGGCATTTCTGCCAGCCCTGGGAGATGGGGACAGCCCAAGTGCCCCGAGCTGGCTCTGGCTCTAGCAGGAGATGCAACACACAGAACCCTCGGCCTTTCTGCCTGGATGATGGAGCCGAGAAGCTGGGATGCGGGCTGCCAGGCCCACGGCTGAGCAGAGCCCGGCACGTGTCCCCAAGGCCTCTGCGGCCTGGAGAGGCTCCCGCCTGGAGCCAGGCTACCAAACGGCTGGAAAAAATGGGGCTGCTGTGGGTGTCTCCCAGTGAGGAGGGAAGAGTCGCACACACCGGCCACCTCCAGGCTGCAGGTCAGGCCGGAACTGCCTCGAGGTTTCCATGGGAACGTAGAGGCCAGAAGAGGGCCTTCTCCTCTTTTCCTCACATTTCTTGGGCCCCATGCCCCCTCCCCAAAGCCCCAGGTCTGTGTGGGTTCCAGCACACTGGCAGCAGCACAGCCGGCCCCGTGTGTGGCCCGGCGGCCCTCCCAGGTGGCCCACACCTGGCTCTGAAGGGGACGGAGGCTGGCAGGAATGCCTGGGCTGGGCGGATGCTCACTGCCCCGTGGAGCGGTGCCCGCACACAAAGTCCCTTCAGTTCCCTGGCGTCGCGGCGAGAAGAAAGGCAGCTTAGTCCCTGGCCGGCCTCGGGGTGGCCTGGGCGCCCGCCAGGCCAGCGTTCTGCTGAGCACAGGCCATTCTCCGGCCCACGGGGCGGAAACGCCGCGGAGAGCAGATGCTGTAAAACACAGAGTCCGGCCCGCCAGGGCAACGCAGACCGCCAGGCCAGGAAGGGCGGCCTTGGTCCCGCCAGGGACTGCCCTGGGCAGTGTGGTGGGGCTGTCAGGGTCACCGAGTCAGGGGCACGGGGTCAGGTCCTGCTTCCCACCACGCTGGGGGGCCCAGGGAAGTGCCCTGAGCCGAGCCTCCGTGGGATGTGCACCCCCACGTGGGCAGGGTGAAAACCGCAATGAAACTGCCCGGGGTTTGCTGCGGGGACAGGGCTGGGTGTGCGCGTGCGCCGCGCCTTGGCTCGAGCCCACAGTGGCAGGTGCCGAGCCCCGCAAGCAGCCAGCCCACGCGGTGGTCGCGGCCCCGTCACAGTACATCCCTCTCACCTCCTCCACTCAGCGCTCTGAGGGCCAAGACAGGAAGGAACTGGGCTGATCTGGCACAAGTCTCACAGCCCACGAAGACCAAGGGACGGTGAGGACCACAGGGCAGTGACAGAGGCCATGGCAGAGGCTCCCGTGAGTGGGGCTGACAGTGTCTGGCTGGGGCCTGGCCGTGGCACATGGAGGCCAGTGTGTGAAGGCCGCGGGAGGTGTGGTTTGGTCGCACGACCTACACCAGGTTCAGGTTCCCTGATGGGCAAGAGACGCTGGGCCCAGGGCCCGGGGCCGGCAGAGGACCACGGGCTCCTCCTCAGAGCTCCTGAGTTTCTGGCTGCCAAGGAGTGACCCAGCTGGAGCCGATTCCTATAAGCTACCACTGGGAGACCATCAAACCACAGCCTGGGGCGAGGTCCAGCCTTCACCCTCTTCCTAGGGGGCCCTCTACCTCCAGGTTGGTCCTCCAAGCTTCCCACTCCCAGGAACCGCTCTGCTCAGGGGCCAAAGTCCAGGGCCTCGCTGGAAGCTGGAGAGAAGGCGCAGGTGGCGAGGTCCTGGGGCTGCCCACATGGGGCTCCCACCCTGCCTCCATCCGTGGCCGCGAGCAGTCTCCAGAAGACCCACTGGGACACAAAACCAGGTGGGGAGCACAGAAGGGAAGTTCTAAGGCCACCCTTCAGGGTATGGAGTCAGCCGCACGGGGGCCAAAGGGAACCAGCTGTCCACATTTTGAGGCCCTTGGGCCACCACCTCCATGCCGCCCTCCCTGATTGCCAAAGTGGAATTAGCCCTTCCCTTCCCCCTGACATTAATCACATTGCACTGTCACCGTCTGGTCCACCTCTGGGTTCCCAGAGGCCACCTGGGCCTGACATGTCGTGAGAGCTCCTGTGGATGGAGCCCGTCCCACCCCACGGTGCTAAGGCAGGGCACTGAGGCCAGAGAGGAAAGGCTGTGTCTGTAGGTAAGTGGGTATCGGAGGCCAGGGCTCTGACTCCTAGCCTGAGGCCAGGGACGTCGGGCAGGGCTGGCGAAGCAGAGGGCGAGGCTGAGCCCCCAGGCAGGGCTTGCCAGGGCCGCCCTCTGCCCCTTTGGTGAGGCAGGCACTTACTGCTGCTCAGGCAGAGCGCCGCCACGCCACACAAAGCTCCCTTCTGCAGCCTTCCCCACTCCCCTGGGCCGGAGCCGGTGGGAGGCGCAGGCACCGCCGGAATGTGCCGAGTCAGGAGGGGCACGGGAGGGCAGCCTCCTCAATGCCAAGTGCCCACGGCCCCAGCTGACATGCTGCCTCCTCCAGGAAGCCATCCCAGGCCCCCGGCTGCCTGTGCCTCCCCACTCAGGCTGACGGTTCTCACAGCCTTTCCGTTCTTGCCATGGCCGGCCCCACCCACTGTGCGCAGTGCAGGTGAGTAAGGAACACGCCAGGCCGCCAGGCCTCAGTGTCCCCTCTGTGAAATGGGGAGCATCCCTTCTTCCCAGGGTCAGAGCAAGGCCTCACGGGAACCTGGAGCAGCAGAGGGAAGAGTGTGGGCTCGAGCGTCGGCTGCCTACTCTGCACCCTGGCTCTGCCACGGAGCAGCCACGTGGCCTAGGCCACACACTGGACCTCTCAGTGCCTTTCCTTCCCCGTATGTTCAGTGGCGATGACAATCGTGGCTCCCGCACAGGCTTGCTGGGGATCAAATGAGATAGCAGACAGAGTCTGGCACAGAGCATGCACCTGCCCGGTGCCTGGCGCATAGTAGGTGCTCAACAAACGGTTATGGAGCCTGAACGCAGCACAGGGCTTGGCAGGCAGCGCGCCCCGAGCAAGGAGATCAGTTTGAGCTGAGCCCTCCCCTGGTCTGACCTTTCCCCACACCGGTTCACTCCTACGAAGACACCCACATTTCGGTTGTTGCCCCAAACCTCTCAGACCTTGGGAGCCCAGCAGTGCCAGGACCCGGCAGGTGGCCAAGGCCTCCGCCCACCCGCTGAGAGGCCTGTACGGGGCAGAGAGGCCAGCTGGAACCTCGGGGGCCTCTAGAAGGGCAAAGGGTTCAAACACTGCCTCTCCCCTGACGTGCAGTGTGGCCACAGACAGATCGCCTGTCATTACCGTGTTGTCCCCATTTGGGAGCAGTGACCTGAAGGCCTCGTAAGGTGGGTGTGGATCCTTGAAAGGGAAAACTCACCTGAACTCCCCCCACCTCGCTCGGGTCAACAGCCACGAACGCCTGCCCCTTCCTCTGTGAGCACAAGGGCAATCTCTGCCCTCCGAGCCTCAAAACCCAGACTGGGTCCCCCCAGGCCTCTGGGACGGGACCACCCAGGGACAGAAGGCCCCATGGGCGTGGGCAGTGAGGTGAGGCAGGGACCTTCCTGGCTGTGGCTGGTTTGGGGGCAGACCCTCTCCCGAGGCCTTACTGTGGGTATGGATCACGGCTCCCCCCAGGCTGTGTCTGGCCCTGGCCAGAGCCACATCTCCCGCCCAGAGTGCTGGGGGACAGACAGGCCTGGTCGAGCCACGATTCCCAGCGGCTGCACCGGCACGCAGCCTGGCCCCGGCCACCGGCCGCCACACTCACCTTCGTAGAAGCGGATCTTGTCCCGGAGGATCACCATGCCTTTGGTCAGCAGCTGGTTCTGCAGGGACACACAGAGGTACCATCACTGTCCCGTGGGTGCCCTGGGGTGTCCTGGCTGGCAGAGCCCCCGAGAGATCACCAGGCAGCTGAGGCCAAGAAGGGGAACTGACGTACTGAGGTCACACAGCCTGCCGCCGAGCTGGAGACTCAGCCCACCCTGGGAGGCCACGACCAACCTGACCTGGGGCTGTAATGACAGAGGAGGTGGCCATAGGGACATCCTGGAGCCCCCTGCGCTGGGGGCCTTGCATACCCCATGGTGAAGAAAGGACTTTGAGGCAAGAGGGGGTCTCGTTACCGCCACGCCGCGTGGACCCTGCCTGGGCAGCTCGGCTGAGCATGGACCACGTGGTCTCAGCACTGCTGACGACAGCCAAGAGGTGGCAACAACCCAAGCGTCCACTGACGCAGGGGCAGATACATAAAATGCGGCCTGTCCACGCAACGGGACATTATTCAGCCACGAAGGAATGAAGTACTGACTCACGCTCCGGCCGGGACGAACCCTGCCAACACCACGCAGGGTGAGAGGAGCCAGACACGAGAGGCCACACACTGTGCGACCCTGTGGATGTGAAACGCCCGGGACAGGCGGACGCAGAGACGGAGTCGGAACAGCGGTGCCTCGTGCTGGGGAGGAGGGGTGGGGAGCGTCTTTTTGGCATGATGGAAAGTTCTGGAAGTGGACAGTGGTGATGGCTGCACAACTCTGTGAATACTCTAAAGACCATTAAATCACACCCTTTAATGGGGGACTAGGACGGCATGTGAATTATACCTCAAGAAAGCTGTTAAATAATAATAATTTTTAAACTCCTAAACCGTGCACTGCGAGGAACCACAGGCCCATCCTGAGCCCGCCCACCGGGCCAGGCGGGCGCCTCGCTCTGAGCCTGAGAGGGGCTGAGTTCTGCACGGGGCCCTGCGATGCTCACGGTCCCCCCTGCCCCCCGTCATGTGACCTCAGGCAGGTCACTCCACTGCCCTGAGCCCCAGGTTCCGTGTGTCCGCGGACCACGCAGGCCCGTTGGCCAGGTGGGGAAATGAATGCTAAGTGTCGCAGTGCCTGGGACAGAGGCCTCGGGAGATGCTGATGCCACAGCGACTCCGTCACCACGAGGCTCAGGGCGCAGGGCTGTGCAGATGACCCAAACACGACGTCTGGGATCCCAGACTGACATTCTGGGAGGAGGGGAACGGGCAACAAAACTTCGAGTCCATCGTGTGCCCAGCACAGCGCTAAAACTTCACCTGTACCTTATCGTCATTAACCTTCGCGACGCTTCACACTGGCTATGTGGGGAAACTGAGTCACAGAGCGGCAAGTCCTCGGAACCCCAGGCAGACAGCGGTGGAGCTAGTGCCCTGTCCTCACGGAGAGCAGGTGCCTCCCCCTGCTTTCCAGCCCCTGCAGGAAGCACAGCCAGTGTGGCCGGCAGGCACAGCCCACCCACCTGCAGGTACTCCGTGAAGAAGGACCCCAGCTCCGTCTTCAGCAGCTGCCTGTGGGCGGGAGGGGAAACGAGAGTGAGTCAGAGACCACACAGCAGCACGGGGGACCCAGACCCGGGACTGCGGGGGGGCCTCCTGGGCAGCAGGAGACCAACCTGCTCAGCCCATGCAGGGCTGGGACAGTCCCACCCATCCAGAGCTGCAGGCCCAGTCAGCCCCACCTCCTCTGGGCCCTCCCGGGCCATAGTTGCGGCCCATGAAGTTCGTCCCTGCGCCCATTTCACAGAAGAGGAAGCTGAGGGGTTCCCACAGGGAAAACAAAGTTGGCCGTGTCTCATACTTTCTCCAGCAGACACCTGCAATAGCCAGCCCACTCCCGTCCACCCACCCAAATCCCAGCAGGGGCTCCTCCTTGCCCCTTGCGGAGCTTCTTCTGAAGGGTTTCCTCCTTTACTCCAGAGAAGCCCATTTGGCCTTCACCGACCCAGCGGTCAGCGTTGATCAGGGCTCCCCTCTCATGGGGGGGGGGCAAGAGAGGCTCACGGAGATCAAGTGACTAGTCCAAGGCCACGCAGGACATGCCAGAGTTCAGACCTGACCCTCGTTCTTTGCATTCAATGCTGACAATTCCTGCACATCAGGGGTTGAGCGAGCAGGGAGTGTCACCTTCCATCCCAACCACAGACCAAAACCACACAGGCGTTGTCAGTTCAGTGTCGAGCATCTCACAGCCCAAGGCAGACCAGTAGAGGTCACACAGGACGCTGGAGAGGGGCCGTTCCCCCACCGACGCCCTGGCATCTCCCTGCAGGACAACACGGGCACTGGCAGGCCCGGCCACTGCGTGGGGGGAAAGGCCTTCATGGCCGAACACAGCCAGGGCACCAGGGCCTCAGATTCTAAGGTGGGTCACATGGGGTGCCCTTCAGGGACAATGCCATTCAAAGCCATCAAGATAAAAGGAGGCTTGGGTCCTTAACCTGGCAGCCCTCTGCAACCCACAGGGACCTACGCTCTCAGATTTTTCCGTGTGTGTAAAGACCATTATGCAAAGTGTGTACGCCTCTGTGCCTCAGAAGAAAAGCGACCAAAGGAAGGAATCAGGAGACAGTGAGAGGACTGGACCAAATCAAAACCTCTGGCGCCTCAGGGATCCAACTGAGACAGCGAAAAGCCAACTCACCAAACAGGAGGAAAGATTCACAAATCAGTATCTGATAAGGGTCTAGATTCAGAAAACATAAAGAACACTTATAACTCAACCACAGAAACACAAACGGCGCAATCAAAAAATAGACAAAGGATGTGACCAGATGTTTCTCCAAAGCAGTTAGATGTTCAGGGCCGGGCGCAGTGGCTCACGCCTGTCATCCTAGCACTCTGGGAGGCCAAGGCGGGAGGATCGCTCAAGGTCAGGAGTTTAAGACCAGCCTGAGCAAGAGAGAGACCCCATCTCTACTAAAAAATAGAAAAAATTAGTCAGGCATGGTGGCGCCTGCCTGTAGTCCCAGCTACTTGGGAGGCTGAGGCAGGAGGATCGCCTGAGCCCAGGAGTTTGAGGTTGCTGTGAGCTAGGCTGACGCCACGGCACTCTACTCAGGGCATCAGAGTGAGACTCTGTCTCAAATAAATAAATAAATAAATAAAATAAAATACAGATTCCCAAACTCTTCTCCTAGAGGTTTTGATTATGCAGGTCTGAGGTAGGACCACAGAATCTGCCTTTTAAATGAGCAACCGAGGTAATTCTTATGATCAGGCAAGTTTGGAAAACAGTGGGTTAAGTTAAGGGTGGAAGAGAGGAACTCAATGTACAAAACTGAATTAATGTAAGAGACAAGTGATTCTTGTGTCAGATCCAAGGGATAACAGAAGATTTATCCCCCAAGTGATGGATATTATATATCACTATAATCTGCCTTTGAGGTTAAAGGACCACAAAGAGCAATTTCTAAAACACTGAAATGTCTAAACTCAAATATTTAATGGACAAAAAGTGTTGTGGATTTCATTTCATCACTTATTTTCTACCCCAAACCTATTCCATTCTTAGGAAGGGTTCTACTGGTCATTCATGTGGAAAAGCAGGCAGGGAGACATGCGTAAGGAGGAAGCATTTGAAATAGCTCATGGTTTTGTTCACATGTAGGTGTATAAAAAAAAATGAAATAGCTCATGGTATTAGCTTGGCAGATGCGAAGGGAGACTCTTCCAAGTTTAAAAGGCAGCTGGCAAGACTGCCCAAAGGAAGAAGTGGAGGAAGCAGGAGACTGAATGAGCAGTTTAGTAACACAATGTTGTGTGGTCAGGATCAAGGGGCATGAAGTAAGAGTTGTGGGGGCAGAGATAACGAGAATGGCTATAATTGCGCATGATACAACTTGTAAAGATCAAGTAGGTAGCAGTGCATGTAAACTCTTGGTCCTCATGACTAAAGAAGAAAGTAAGATAATGAAAACTAATAGGTTTTCTGACCTATCATGCGTTAGGTTGGATGGGTATTGGGATGGGGAAAAACAGAAAAGGACTATTTTGATGTTGAGTTGAGATGATGAGTTCAGTTGTGAAATTCTGAACAGATTTCAACATTGGTAAATGAAAGAAAGTCCTCAGCAGGTTTAACAGTGGTGTGGAGTAGGGACAATGAAAGTAAGGGGCTGAAAATATTGGAGGCTTTTAGCTGTGAGCTGAGAGAAAGTAGCTATTGTTATAGCAAGTAAAGTTGATGGTTTAGCACAAGTCTATGATGTTAAGTGAACTTTTGCACTGCTTTAGGATGACTTGTAGATGACACACTCATCATAATAGTAGTCTCAAGCACATCTTCTCTGGTAAGCATAATGTTTTTTTAAATAGTGTGCAATGAGAACATTTTTTAAAAATTAGATTTTGCCTAAGATTTTGGTTTATGGGTTCGCCCTCCAACATAATAGTAGAGAGACTAGAAAAGCAGTGAACTTTAGAAAGCAGTAAAGCAAGTCTTTACCATCTGCTCATGCATCCCAGTGTCTCAGTGTTGCTTGAGAATTGTTCCTCTCCCACAGTTACTACAATCTTATAGCTTGCCTCTAATGATAGACTTTGTTATTTCTAATCAGCACCTGATGCTAGCTTTTGTGGGTTTTTGTGGGGTGTTTTTTTTTTGGTAAAGAATTAAAAGAAGTCAAAATGAGCTTCTAAAAGCATTTAATTAATGCAGACTCACAATGCCAGTTAGTAATCTAAAGTAAATGTGTAGTTCACCCACAAGGCTTTTTAACAGATGAAGAATCCTATAATCAGAGAATTCAGAACATGTCCCAGATATAATACTGAACATAGTTTTGCAATATTGAATACACTGACGTGAATGTAGGGAATTTTTGTAATTTAAAAAATTTTTAATTATAAAATACATATAAAATTTATCATCATAACCATTAAATACACAGTTTATTCAATATATTCACATTGTTGTGTAGCGAGTCTCCAGAACTTTTTCGTCTTGAAGAACTGAAACTCTTTACCCATTAAACAAAAACACCCTATTCCTCCTTTGCCTCAGCCCCTGGCAATTACCATTCTACTTTCTATGTCTATGAGTTTGACTACTCTTGATACCTTATATAATGAAATCAGACCATATTTGTGTTTTTGTTACTGGTTTACTTCACCTTGTGTAATGTTCTCAAAGTTCATCTATATATCAGAATTTCCTTCCTTTGTAAGGGTGAGTAATATTCCTTTGCATGTATATATACCACATTTTGTTTATTTATCTGCCAATGGAATTTTGTATTGTTTCTACGTTTTGGCTATCGTGGATAGTGCTGCTATGAACATGGTTGTGTCTCTTTAAGACCCTGCTTTCAGTTCTTTTGGATATATAATTTCTTGTTTTACTTAGATGGAAACATTATTGGGAACCTTAATGGTTTACTTCTTGGTCTCAGTTTCTTCCAATATTAAGTATTGTGCATAAGTATAGGTTTCCTGTTTGTATTCCTCTACTGTGTTGTGAATACCTCCCCCCTCTGCCCCACTTTTATATAGCAATCCTTTTTAAATAGTTATATCTGCATTTTTTGCTAAAATCATCTGAAAATATGAAAAAGCTGTTTGGAGGTTGGAGACCCGGGTGGTGCTAGAGGGTAATGACCAATTATATTTACACAACTCCAAATCTACCCTGGTCTCTTTATCTGTGACCTTTTCCTATTAAAACTCCACATTCTTCAGACAGTGAGCCTTTCCTTCTTCACCCCACCTTACTTAGATCTTTATTTTACTGAATCTCTATGCATCTGTGTACAATTTACTAGATAGTAATTTTTATTTGTTGGTATTTTAAGTGAAATTAATTTCATTTTATATTTAGTAGAATTAAGTAGAACCCGTTTAATATGCTAAGTCTGTGCCAAGTTAAGGAATAAAGAAAAACTATTAACAATTTAAATATTGCCTTTTCTCTCAGTACGCATGTGCCCTGAAGTGAACAGTGAGATGAGAGTTGGAAATGTACTGTCTTCTTAGTGTCTTTAGTGTCTGTGTTGACTATGATTCAAGAGTAATTTTTGCTATATATAATACTCACTTTAGTTATTGGCTCTAGACTCTGCTCCCACATATTGTATTTGTAAGCTGTTGCTTTAAATAAGTCATGCCTTCCTAGGAAGTAGAGATTATCTCCCTTGAAACCACATTAGATCAGGAGACAATGTATTCCCATCTGAGCAAATGTAAACTCTTTAATTTCACACCCTGGCCTAGCCACAAACCTGGCCCCCTGCTGGTCTTTCCATCCTCAGTAAACGGGACTACTAGTCACCTAATTTCTCAAGAGAAAACCTGGGGATCAAGTTTTGATTTCTACCTTTTTTTTCTTTTTTTAGCTTGGCTTCAGTATCATGTGCTTCTCTACTGTTGATCTCTATACACAGGTCCTTGTCTAAGCCATCTTTATCTTTTGCGTGGACGACTGCATTTCCTTCATATCTGGCCTCTCTGGCTTATTATACTCTTGCTCCCTTCAATCTAGTCTCTATTTGGGGCAGAAGGACCTTTTAAAAACCCAGATGAGATTAACTTAATTCCCTGCTTAAAACCCTTTAGTCATTTACCGTAACACTTAAAATAATATAAATTTCTTACAGTAGTTTCTATGTACCCAAATGACCTGACCCAGCCTGCCTTTCCAACCTCACCTCATGCTGCTTTCCTCCTTTCGCTCAACCCTAACTCTGTGGACCTTCCTCTAGTATCTAGGCCTTGTCCTGCCCCAGGGCTTTGATATGTGCTGTTCATTCTGCTTTAGAAGGCAGGTAAGCAGATGTCAACAAATATTTGTTAAGTGAATGAATGAGTCAGGCACTTCCTAAGGACATAGACTGTACTAAGTACCATCTCCCAAAAGTAGATACAATACGTGGTATCAGTGTACAGAGTGGAATGCTTAGTGCAGTAGTTCTCCACTGGGAACCATTTTTCCTCACAGGGAACACTAGCAGTGTCTGGAGATATTATCAGTGTCACAGCTGGTGGTATGCTATGAAATGAGTAGAAGTCAGAAGGTGAAAACATCCTGTGATGCACAGGATGACCCCCACAACAAACAATTATCTGGCCCCAAATGTCAGTAGCGCTAAGGTTGAAAAACCCTGCTTTCGACTAATATGTTTGAGTTAGGAGAAGTCAATTTTAATAGCACTGCTGGGCCTTGAAGTCCGCATTACATTAAAAACCTTATCTAAATACTAGGAAAATGAAAATCCTCTTGATTGAAGACTACTCTCCCATCCTCAGGAACTATGTGTTATTTCCTAAGGATAAAGGCTCCTACTCCACAAATGTAGGAACCAAGAGTCTCCTATGGGTAGGTGTCTTGCGCACTTCCTCATAAGGAATTAAGCTAAACTGAGCTTTGTCTTTCCATTTGTTTTTCCAATGATAAAAATGATCACTGATAGCCATAGCTGAAGACTCCCTCTGGATCAGGTGAGAAATCTCCTTCTTTCTCTCCTGCAACTTCAAAGGTTTCTGAGTAAATGATGTTTTTGCGATAGCTAGGATTCTTCCTGTTACAGAGACATGATTCCTTCTACTTAGAGTTCACCATTAATTTCAAGAAGATTGGGACAAACTACAGTCATACACTACGTAACAATGTTTCAGAAAACAACAGACCTGTATTCAACAATGGTCCTGTAAGATTATAATGGAGCTAACACATTGCTATTGTCTAGTGACATTGTAATGTGACACATTACTTGTATGTTTATGATGATGCTGGTGTACACAAATCTGTGCTGCCAGATGAATAAAAGTGTAGCACACACAATTATGTACAGTGCATAATACCTGATAGTGATATTGAATGACTATATTATTGATTTATATATTTGCTGTGCTTTTTATGATTGTTTTATGGTGTATTTCTACTTATCAAAAATAGTTAACTTATAAAAAAAAAAGGAGAACAGCCTCAGGCAGGTCCTTCAAGAGGTGTTCTAGAAGAAGGCATTGTTATCATAGGAGGTGACAGCTCTGTGCATGTTATTGCCCCTGAAGACCTTCCAGCGGGACTTGATGTGGAGGTGGAAGACAGTGATATTGATGATCCTGACTTTGGGCAGGCCTAGGATAATGTGTGTTTGTGTCTTAGTTTTTAACAAAAAAAAATTAAAAAGTAAAAAAAAAAATTGTTTTAAATAGAGAAAACTTATAGAATAAGGATATAAAGAAAAAATATTTCATATAGCAGTACAATGTGTGTTATGATCTAAGTGTTATAAAAGAGTCAAAAATTTTTAAAAATTTAAGTTTATAAAGTAAAAAAACTTATGGTAAGCTAAGGTTAATTTACTATTAAACAAAAAAAATTTTTAAAAATAAATTTAGTGTAGCCAAGCTGGGCACAATGGCTCACGCCTATAATCCAAGTACTTTTGGAGGCGAATGTGAGAGGATTGTTTGAAGCAAGGAATTCAAGAATGGCCTGGGCAACAGAGCAAGACCCTGTCTCAAGCAATCTTCAACCAATTAATTAATTTAGTGTAACCTAGATGTACAGTGTTTATAAAGTCTACAGTAGTGTACAGTAGTATCCGAGGCCTTTACATTCACTCACTGACTCACCCAGAGCAACTTCCATGGTAAGTGCCCTGTACAGGTGTGCCGTGTTTATCTTTTCTAGCATATTTTTACTATACCTTTTCTATGCTTAGATTTGTTTAAATGCACAAATACTTACCATTGTGTTATAATTGCCTATAGCATTCAGTATATGCTATATGGGTTTGTAGCCTAGGAACAATAGGCATACCCTGCAGCCTAGGGATGTAATAGGCTATGCTGTCTAGATTTGTGTAAGTATGCTCTATGATATTCACACAACAATTGTCTAACGACACATTTCTCAGAATGTATCCCTGCCATTAAGCAAGACAGGATCGTACTGTGTTGCCTTTTTTTTTTTTTTTTGGTAAATCAAGAATCTGTGGGATTTTAAATACATGCACACATATTCATACCCTTTTAAACAATCAACCAATAAATTAATTTAGTGTAGCCTAGGTGTACAGTGTTTTTATAATCTACAGTAGTATACAGTAATGTCATAGGCCCTCATATTCACTCAACAGGCTACAATGTAAGATCATAAGGTTTCACTATATAAATGTCCAGATATCCATTTTTGTGAGAATAATATACACAGGGAAGACATTTTGTTTTTTTCAAATAAAATAAAAGCAAACTGGCTGAATTTACTCAGGAAATGATCTAGATAGAAGCGAAAGTATTTGCCAAAGTGTTACCTGATTTCGATCATTCAGGAAATACTTAAGAAAATCTGAACATGCTCACTTAGCCTATTTTAAAGCATTTGCCTCTCTGAAGCAGTACAAAGGAGCTAGAAATTATACCTCTGGATATGTGAATTTATGGAGCATGCTCAGTTGGAAAGAATATCAAGGATAAACCCCTGGAGGGTCATAACTAATAGAACTAATACCTTCAAGGGTCATCAAATTGTTCTTCTGAGACACTGAATGGCACAACTTACTCTTAGATGTAAATCACAAATGCAGAAAATTTAGCTGATGACCAAAAGGGCAAACTTGATAATAAGTACTGTACTTCTTAAAGCACCTGAGGGATAATCATTATTTATTTTTGCCATACTCTTGTCATTGTTATGAGCTGTAGTAAGATGATTAGTCAGGAAGTACAGTTTCTGGGAAAATCATTATAGAGACCACTAAGAAAAGTACTGCTAAGGAACAAAAGACAGAAGTTCAGTGGCCAAGGAAAAACACCTGCCAAAAAAGAACACAAGTAAACACAGAGGCGTAAGAAAGCTACTAATAATGTGGAAGCAGAAGAACAGGAGAAACTCAGGTGGTTGGAGAGGGATGAGGTGAGTCAGTCTCCTTTCCACAGCAACACCAAGAGAGGCCATAAATTGCACAGCAAAATTAAAACCTCACATGGGGCCTGCCATACATTAATAAGGATGACGTTTTTTAAAGAGTAATTACAAAGCACTTTGCACATCAATTATCCTTTATACTTCACAGTAACCTTGTGAGCTGAGTTGTATTATTAGCTCCATTTTATAGATGAGGAAATTAAGGCTCAGAGAGATTAAATAATTTTCTAAGGTCACCAGCTGAGACTTGAATACAAAGCCTATAATACGGCAGTAGGCTGGAGTTTCTCAACCTCAGCACTACTGATGTTTTGGATTGAATAATTCTTTGTTGCGAGAGGCTGTCCTATGCCTTGTAGGATATTTAGCAGCATCCCTGGCCTCTATCTACTAGATGCTGGTAGCACCCCCTTTCAGTTGTGACAACCAAAGATGTTCTAGATGTTGCCAGATATATCCTGGGGATAAAATCCTCCTAGGTTCAGAGCCATTGGTCTCAAGACTAAAATGTGAGTCTAGTATCAGTATGAGTTTAGCGGGCACCAGAGGATGTCCTGTTGTCCCACTGCAGTCAGTCTCAATAATTGGTGGGAGGGCTTGTTTATAGGGAAAAAGTCTATAACAGCTTCTCTTTGAACTTTCCCAAACCTGGTCCTTAAAACTTTCCAGCAATATAATGAAAAGGGAAAGGCTAAAATGGTTTATGGATGGATGGGTGAGTAGGTGGGTGGTTAGTTAGAGAGAGTCATTGTTTCATTTAGCTATTCATTCAACAAATAAACTTTACAGTTCCTGGGAATAGATTCATGGAGGCGTCAGTGTTTAAGCTGAAGTAGCTTTAGAGGGAAGATTATTAGTTTCCTCAAGATGGGTTTGGGGGATGATGAATTCATGTGAATAATATGACATGTCAGTAGGCTAGGAGTAACAGGCTGATGGCCTGTGACACAAACATGTTCCAGTCTTGAGGACTTGAATTCATTGGTCATCTTGCTTTGTACACCAACCCTTTTGCAAGCAGTCTTGCTGTTTACTTTCACCATTGAGTTAACTATTGCCTTACAAGTACTGTTTATCTCAGCCCACATGGTAATTGCCTTAAATTTAAAATCAAATCAACAAACTTTTGCACTCCAGCAAGGCTGTGTAGGAGATAAAACGACATGGTTTACATAAAAAGATAAATAGCAATCAAGGCAACATATCTTAGGTGCCAAATGAGCGGTTCACATAATAAGTACTATGGGATGAGGGGATGGAAAGATTGCCATGACCTGGAATTGTCAGGGAAAACTTTGCAGAGGGAGTTAGTGAGCTGAGCCTTAATGGATGAGTACAAGCAGTATGAAGTCTTTGTCATAGACTGAGAATTGCACTTTGATTAATTCATGTAGCATGCCTTATAAAAAAAATACCTTTTAGATGACTATTTTAATACCATCTGGGTGTTGTTATCTTGGAATATGTCTAATAACATATATAAACTCCTGTTAGAGCCAGGCACAATGGCATGTGCCTGTAGTCCCAGCTACTCAGGAGACTAAGGGGTAGGATCTTTTGAACCCAGGAGTTTGAGTCCAGCTGGGCAGCATAGCAAGAACCTGTTTGTTTAAAAAAAAAAAAAAAATCCAATTAGAAGCTCATCCACAATGATTGTCCCAAGTTCATTGTCAGCTTAACCAAGAAAACTCATTAAAGGATTTTTTGATCACTCTCAGAGATCAGAGGAGGCTCATAAGGATTGATTTCACTGGCCTTTTGCTTGACTTAGTTCTCACAGTCACCATTCTCTGAACAAAGGTGCCCTCTTAGGAACTGGACTGAAGATTTGGAGAGACCTTACTGTGGCCTATCTCTATGACTTTGGATATTACACATACTCAGCAGGATTGTGGGAGGCAGAGTTATCAATAAGGGCTAGAGAGGCTTTTGCTTAAGACACTGCTTGGTTTATTCCACAAACCCCAACTGTCCAGTCGACTTTAATAATTCCAAATAAAATGGATGCAGCAGATGTTCTTGGATCTCACTGCTGGAGGTGTTGAGTGGCAAATGAACAAACAAACTGGGGGAGGGGGAGGGGCAACCACCCAAATCTCCATTCCTAGGGGCTTAGAGGAATCATTTTTTTCCTTCCTCCATGTGAAAATATAAACAGTTGCTTTATAAACAGCTGTCACTTTTTGACTTTTAAAGATTCACAGTCTTTTCCTTTTGTTTACTTTGATGACCTTTGAAATAAGCTGCAACTGAAAGAGTCAAAAAAAAATTTTCCATCTTCGTTTTTCAAAAAGAGGAGTGTGTGTTCCCACAGTACACTGGAAGCCAGCAGACACCTAAGACTGGCTCCAGCCCAGGCCCAGGTTTGTGGGGCCTTTAGGTGCAATTCTTAAGCCCAGTTGCCCCACACACCTTCATTGGGCAGCTTGGAGTAATGTACATAACCAGCCTGAAGACCAAATTCTGAATGCCAGACAGTTTTCTGTGAGTCAAAAAGTTTTTTTGTTGTTTTTTTTTTTTTGAGGCAGAGTCTCACCCTGTTGCCCGGGCTAGAGTGCCGTGGCGTCAGCATAGCTCACAGCAACCTGCAACTCCTGGGCTCAAGCGATCCTCCTGCCTCAGCCTCCCGAGTAGCTGGGACTACAGGCATGTGCCACCATGCCCCGCTAATTTTTTCTATATATTTTTAGTTGGCCAATTAACTTCTTTCTATTTGTAGTAGAGACGAGGTCTCACTCTTGCTCAGGCTGGTTTTGAACTCCTGACCTTGAGTGATCCACCCACCTCAGCCTCCCAGAGTGCTAGGATTACAGGCGTGAGCCACCATGCCCAGCCAGTCAAAGATTTTTAAAGGGAAAATTTTATAACTGCTTTAAAATCTAGAAAATGCAAATTAATATAACTTTACATTTCCTTTGGCCTCATTTGCTAAAGAGACAACACTGGAGACACTATTGCACCTCTTAAGAATGCTCTTACCTATCTGCCCCGTGGGCAGCCTTCTCTACTCTCATTTTGTTTCTCCTCTGACCTGTTCTTCTAGACGCATTGGGCACAGAACTGAAATGTCAAAGGAGGATACCAGAGAGGAACCTTGGGAATGTCAAAGTTCCTTTTTTTTTGATTTGTGTCTCTTGGTGAAAAATAGCACACAGCCACCTCTCCCAATAATTAGTATGTGAATTTTCATATTGAGTATGTAGTTAAGGAATACATGATAAAAAGGAATATCTTTTAGTTTTTATTGTTTCTGACTCCAAAAGTGATATGCTCCTCCTTTGTAGTGATAGGACTATTTGGTACCTTAATTGTAATGGTGGTTACATAAATCCATATATGGGATAAAATTCGTCCCTCCCAAATGAATGCTTGTGAAGAATAATGAAGACTGAATCAGATATATAGTCTAGTTAACAGTAATCTACCTATGTCAGTTTTTTGGTTTTGATATAGGACTGTAGATTTATAAACACAATATAAGGAGTCACCATTGGGGAAAACTGAATGTAATGTATACTGACTCCACTGTTTTTGCAATTTGTTATGAGTATATAATTATTTCAAAATAAAAAGTTAAAAAATGCATTCTTACTGTAAAACTTTCTGAATTACAGAAATATACAACACTGAATATAAAAATTCCAGCCCCCACTGTTAATAATTTGGCATCACTGAAAATGGGATCATAGTATTTTTGCAGCTTCCTTTTTCACTTAACAGCATGACGTAGAGATATTTCCAGTTGTCTGTATACGTCTACAGCATTCTTTTAAATGGCCGTACAGTTTGGCTATGTATGACAGGATACCCATAGGAATAACCCATACTTTTTTCACCTGGTCCTGTATTGGTTGTTTCTAAACTTCCCTATTACAATCAGTGCTGCTGAAGATCATCCTTGAGCATCTATATCTTTGCCCACACTTGTATGTCTGTAAAATAAACTCCCAGAAGTGGGTATTACAAGATTGAAGAAAGTACACGTTTTCCATTTTTATAGCAAATGCCAGACTTTCAAGTTGCTGCTTTGCCCAACTCCATTGGCACCATTTATATAGAAAATGTTGTGGTACCACAACATGGCTCTTCTGATTACTGTCCAAAAAGTTTGGGACAGTTTATACTTCCACCAGTGATGAATGAGAGTATCTATTTTTCTTACCCAGTTATTAATTGGATCTTATCCTTTAAAAAAAAATTCTGTGCCAAATCCATGGGTTTAAAAAAAGACACATTTTATTGCACTTCTTTAAACATTAATGAAATTAAACATTTTCTCATGTTTATTGGCTATTTGTATTTCATCTGTGAATTGTTTGTTTATATTCTTTGCTAAATATTTGCAGTTCCCAAAGTGTGTGCCAAGGCTTGGGATATTTTAAATTTGGGGGAGAAGCACAGTGACACTTGCCATCTGTCAGACATTATGTAAACTACTAGCACAAAGTGTTAATAATTTATAGTTGTCAACATTAGCTCATACTGCATTCCTATTGATGATGATATATCTTTGCAAAGTTGAGCATTTGATAGTTGCTGTGATAAAAAGCAAGTACTGTGAGAAAATCAATGTGGAACAGAAGTGAAAGCAGTAGAGTCCAAGGACTGTCCAAGGTGTCGGAAGTTACAACGTATCCAACAAGCACATCCATCTCATTAGTAATTGTGGTTATTTAAGAATGAAAGAAAAATATTTCATGTCAATATGTGTATTATTTTTTCACATAACCACTAATTCATTAGGGCATAAATACTTACTGGGCTGTTTTGACCTAAGTACTTAATAAATGGAACTGTTAGATATTCCCTTTGGCCTAGGGGAATCATGAAAAATTAGTGCGGTACTAAGGGTGCCATGAATTGAGAAAGTTTGGGAATCCCTGCCATATTTCATTCAGTTACTTTCATTTTTGTAATCAGTTTGCAAGTTTTGTTCCTTAGGTCAGCAGTCCCCAATCTTTTTGGCACCAGGGACTGGTTTCATGGAAGACAGTTTTCCCACGGACCAGGGTGGGGGGATGGTTTTGGGATGATTCAAATGCATTACATTTATAGTGCAGTCAGACCTCTCTGTTAATGGTAATCTGTGTTTACAGTCCCTCCCCAGCACTAGCATCATCACTTTAGCTCCACCTCAAATCATCAGGCTTTAGATTCTCCTAAGGAACGTGCAAGCTAGATCCCTCAAGTGCGCAGATTACAGTAGGATTTGTACTCCTCTGAGGCCACCATTGGTCTGACACGAGGCGGAGTTTATGTGGTGATGCCAGAGATGGGGAATGCCTGTAAATACAGATGAAGCTTCGCTTTTTGGCCTCCCGCTCACCTCTTGCTGTGCAGTCTGGATCCTAACAGGCCACTGCCAGTCCATAGCCTGGGAGCTACCCCTGGTTTGCTTTTACTTTGAGTATTTGTAGTGGTTTTTGCTATACAAAAGTTTTCCATTTTTATTTTGACATATTTATATGTATCTTTTTTTTCCCATTAATGGCTTCTTATTCGTTCTTATTTATTTATTTTTTAAGAGGCAGGGTCTCCAGTGCAGGCTGGAGTGTAGGTGGTGCGATCATAGCTCACTGTAACCTTGAGCTTTTGGGTTCATGCAGTCCTCCTGCCTCAGCCTCCTGAGTAGCTAGGACTGCAGGTGCACACCATTTCACCTAGCTAATTTTTTTATAGAGACAGGGTCTTACTATGTTGCCCAGGCTGGTCTTGAACTAGCCTCAAGTGATCCTTCTGCCTCGCCTCCCAAAGTGCTGGGATTATAGGCATGAGCCACTGTACACAGCCCTTATTCATTCTTTAAAAACTCATTTTTACCTAATGACTATGAAACGTTTTTCCATTGTCTTCTAGCATTTTTATAGTTTCTTTTTTACATTTGATTCTTTTCCCCATCTTGAATTTATCTCAGTGCAAGGCTTTAGGTAGGGGTCCAACTGTATCATTTCCCAAAGAAACTGGTTAGTTGTCTTAATATTTGATATTATTTATTGGATAAATCTTCTGACTATTGTTTAAATGTCACTTTTATGATGTACTTTATTTCCATATGCAATATTTCCAGGGAGTTTATTTCTATACCATCTATTTTCTGTCTTTCTTACAGCACTTACTGTTTTAAAACTACCTTGAATTTCAGTTATTTATGTACCTATCTTATTTCCTGCACTAGATTGTAAGTTCTTCCTGTATTGATTTTATCTTTGTGTCCTGTACACTTAGCTGTTTTCTCTGTCCTTTCTTCCCTCCCTCCTGCTCTAAATGTATTTTAAAATTTTATATTATAGAAAGTTTTAAATATGTACAAATAATGTAATGAATCCTCCATGTATCCATAACTCGGCTTCAACAATTATCAGTCATGACCAATTTTGTTTCATTTATGCCACTACCAACTTCCCCCTCCTGTATTGTTTTAAAAGTAACCGTGTCTTCAATGATGGTAAGAATAGTCTCTTCAATAAATGGTTCTGGGAAAACTAGATTTCCACATGCAAAAGAATGAAATTGAACTCTTATACCACATACAAAAATCAACTCAAAATGGACAAAAGACCTAAACTATAAGACCTGAAACCATAAAACTCTAAGAAGAAAACAGAGGAAGACCTTGACATTGTCCTTCGCAGTGATTTCGTGGGTATCACACCAAAAGGTCAGGCTACAAAAGCAAAAATAAATAAAAATGGACTATGTCAGACTAAAAAGCTTCTGCACAGCAAAAGAAACAGTCATCCAGATGAAAAGGCAGCCTACAGAATGGAAAACAATATTTATAAACTATTTTTCAGATAAGGAGTTAATATCCAAAATTTATAAATACCTCATACAACTCAGAAAACATATAGTCTGATTAGCAAGAAAACATATAATCTGATTAAAATGTGGGCAAAGGACTTAAATAGATATTTTTCCAAAGATGATATAAAAATGGCCAACATGTATATGGAAAGGTACTGAACATTGCTAATCATCAGGGAAATGCAAATTAAAACCCATATGAGATACCACCTCATTCCTGTTAGGATAGTTATTACCAAAAAAGCAAGAGATACATGTTGGCAAGGGTGTGGAGAAAAGGGAGCCCTTGTATACTGCTGGTGGAAATGTAGATTGGTGCCACCATTATGGAAAACAGTGTGGAAGTCCCTAAAGAAATTAAAAATAGAAATGCCATATGACCCAGCAATCATTCTTGTGGGTATATACCAAAGGAAGTGAAATCATCACCTCATAAAGATACCTGCACTCCCATATTCATTGCAGTATTATTCATAATAGCCATGATATAGAAGTAATCAAGGTGTCCATCAGTGAATGGATGGATAAAGAAACTGTCGTATACACACACACACACACACACACACACACACACATACACACACAATGGAATTTTATACAGCCTTAGAAAAGGAGGAGATCCTGCTATTTGCTACAACATGAAGGGACCTGGAGGACATTTTGATAAGTGAAATAAACCAGACACAGAAAGTAAATATTGCATATTCTCACTTATATGTAGAAACTAAGAAAAGGGGGTGGGGGTCAAATATATAGAAATAGAGAATAAAACAGTGATTATGGATCGGGGGAAGAAATGTGGAGACATTGGTCAAAGGATATAAAGTAGCAAATATGTAAGGTGAGGAAGTCAAAATATCTAATGTACAACGTGAGAACTATAGTTAATAATAGTGTATTGTAGTCAGGATTTTTGCTAATAGATTGTACTTACTAGTGCCACGGAGGAGGGGGAAATGGTTAACTATGTGAAATGATGGATATGTTAATTTATTTCACTATAGTAACCATTTTACGATATAATCTCTCATAAAATCATGCTGTATACCTTAAATATATGCAATAAAATTTATTTTAAAAAATTAACTGTCTTGACTGCACAAATTATCTGTATTATTTTTCATTAATAAGTTTTGCTACATGAAAGAGTTCCTTACTGATCTAGTACTGTCTTTCAGGAAACTCAGTAGTTGAAAATCCGGATATACAGAAAATATAAATTATCAAGTATAATAAGGCTTCTTCTAAAGAATTTAAACAGATTTATTTTACAAATAAATTTATGATTTAGAAAATTTTATATATAGCTTTTCAGAAATGTGTATATGTTCTAAATTAGGGACTCTTTAGTTAGAATAGCTATTATGTCAGTGTTTAGTAAATTTTAAATTCTTTACATGCAAACCTTTGTTCCTGTGTCAGGTTGAGATTGACTACCTTTGACATCACTTTCTAAACCTTGCCCTTACCCCACAACTCAGGACCTTTGACGCTTCTTCTGGGTGACAGGACTCCTAATTACATGGTAAAATTTGGATCAGCAGGTGAGAGATGATCTAAGACAGATGTATACTCACTCTCTTGTTATTACTGTCTATTTCCCTAGCACCTTGGTGTGGGGAGAGTTGAGAGAGGTGGCTTTTGGCTACTGCAGCAAATACAGGTTCTGTTCTTACCACGCCTAGTGAGGGAGTGGTAGAATTCCAAATTAATAAGTGCTCTATTTTTTGAGCCCCTCTCTTTGCCAAACAAAGCTACAAATCCTTGGGGCCCTAGAAGCTGTGAAGAAGAGCAGGACCCAGTCCTTTCCTTCAAAGAACTATACTCTAGGAAAGGAGATTGTAGATTGATAACCATGATGACAGAATTTAAAAAGTTATTATTAAAAAAAAAATCCAATGAGCTGAAAAGGAAGAGAGAGTCTTAAGGTGGGGGTAGGGGGGTAGCTGATGAAAGCTGAGGAAGGTTTTATGGAGGAGGTGGTGTTTAAGCTGGGCCTTGCTGTATAAATGGAATTTCAATAGGCAGAGTTGGAGAGGGTGGAGAGAGAAATGGAAAGAACATCCTGAACAGGAAAGCATTGTTAAGTTGTCTGGAATGGGAAATTGTCCCTTGTGGACAAAGAATAGGTTCATGAAGTGGAGGAAATAGGAAGCAAAACAAGAAAGGTAGGCTGAGCTTTCGGCGAACAGCAAATTCTTTAGGAGGATGAAACTTGGGAGGATATCATCAGAGCCTGGCTTTAGGAAAATTTCTCTGACAGCCATGTGTAAAATAAATGCCGAATGCAGAGACCAGTCAGTTAAGTCGGTTAAGTTGTTTTCCTCATCTAGGTGCAAGGTCTTTGGCTCCTGAGCTAGGACAGTGAGAGTGTTAATAGGAAGGAGGGGATGGATTTGAGACACAAAGTGAATTTCCAGGCTCCCACATGCTTCATGTTTTTGTATATTTTAGTCCTTAAAGATATTCATTGCCTATTTCCTGTGATTCTCTTTCCCAGACCAGAGTCAGCTAGGAAGTAATTACACTTTGTAATTAGCATCCTTTTCCTGGCAGCAAGGACACAACACAGTAAGTTATCACCTTTTGGGAACTTACCAAGACCTTCCTAAGGATGTGTTTTTGTCTGATAAACAGCTTAAGGTTTGAGGGAGCAACCACATGAAATGCTTCCTGGCCTGCCCTCTAGCATAGGGTCAGATTGGTGGGGAAATGTGGGTGGCACATGCCCACTAAGCCCTTTCTTTGAGGGAATGACCAAGTTGAGGAGCTTGGGTATCCCAAGGTCCTGCCTCTAGCCCATGCTGACCCTCCAAGGCTTGTAACAGTGGGGCTGTCAATAAAAAACAACACACTGAGCTCTGTACAGATGACATAAGCAGGTACGTATACCCCGCAAGCCCAGTGCCTTGTACTGTGGAAGTCAGAGGCAAGAGGGGTGCTCCTGACTGAGAAGCTGTGGTCTAGCTGGGGTTCTGGTTAATACGCCCGAAGCAGAAAACAAGTCCTCAAGCACAGCGTAATGATTAGGAACAACATACTGTATAACTTGGAGAACTTTCCTCCCTCTTGCTTTCCCATCCCACCCCCCACACATACTAAAACAATCTGCCTTTTAAATAATTTCTGCTGTATCCGTTTCCCAGCGGTTATATGATTAGGCTTGTTTCTGTGAATTAGAAAGTTTAGATTCCTCCCTCAGCCATCCCCCTCTCAGTGCCCCCCCTTCCAGTCTGACTTAAAGCTATAAAATACTTCTGCCTGCCTGCCTGCCTGCCTGCCTGCCTGAAGCTCTGTTTGTATGAATTAAGTCGGCAGAGTAAATATTCACATTCCCAGCTACAGGCTGAAACAATGTTTGCCTGTTCTGCCCAGTGAGTCGAGGAAAAAAGGGGGCCTGACATCACCCTATACTGTACATTCCCGGCATAGATCATTTATTTAAGTCCCTGAAAAAATACAGATGTTTTACCAGCCGAAATAAAATCCTGTGTAAACACTGAGCTTGGAAAAATGTGGCACTGACTTAGCTGTGGGGGTTGGAGCAGTGCAGGGAGAAGAGTAGGCAAAATGGCAGATGCAAAAATTTTATACTTGGATGAATATGATAGGGTCAAAAGTGTTCACCCACAGTGTGCATGCAGCAAAAGAAAAAAAAAATAGGGTTTGTTTTTAAGAAAATACAGTTGCAAAAGCAGATAGATTTGTTGATCTTCAGAGTTCGGGATTGATAATGATTATGATACCTTTACCCCATTTATATCTGACCCTTGAAGTGAACATCTCTTTTCTTATTGGAGTTGTCCTTTTTCGTGGCCTAACTTTGTCCTGTTATTACTGGATCCTGCTGGTTTCTGGAGCTCAGCTGTTGTTGATTTTATAAGGGAGAAAATTGCCTGGAAGCCATGCTTGGTGAAGAGGAAAACCCATCTCAGTGTTGCATTCCCAAACAGCTATATATCATCTCGATCTTGTCTAACACAAGTCGCTGTGTTAGTCCTACAGCATAAACCAGACATATTTTACTGGTACAGTGCAAGTTTTTTCGGGGAACTGCCTCATGACTCTTTTTAAGCCTGTGGCACTTATTCAAAGAGCATTACAAAGCTGCCAAAATGGATCCCAAGGTTTGCACAAATGCCTGGGGCTCCCCTGAGTCTCTTTGTGTTTAGAGTGGAGGGAGGGAGAGTAACTGCTTCCAGGTTCTCCAGACCTTTTTTTCT
This sequence comes from Lepilemur ruficaudatus, assembly GCA_963574885.1. Taxonomy (NCBI): domain Eukaryota; kingdom Metazoa; phylum Chordata; class Mammalia; order Primates; family Lepilemuridae; genus Lepilemur; species Lepilemur ruficaudatus. The sequence continues at coordinate 49,516 of CAUYRT010063178.1, read as the reverse complement.
CAGTTCCTCATGGAGTTTCATTAAGGCTCTCATCTGAGGGGCAAGAAATCCAACCCACTCCCTGGCAGCACCCTCCTGCTGTGCATTCCCTGCGCCTCTCAGCTGCTTCCGTGACGACCCCGACCCCAGGGCAGAGTGGACAGCCCCATCTCTCGGCAGCCCCATGCCTGTGGTGGTCACACACGGGTGATGCTGTTGGCATACACTTGGTAGTTTTGTGTGTGCTTTCAGTCTCTTTCTGACTGGTCCAGAACTATCTTGAGGCAATGAAGCTTTGTCCTGTTGCTTTTGTTGATGACATCCTTAAGTTCACCACTAACCCTTCTACAAGGGACCTACTATACCTAGGGATAACCATCTGTTCCTTGGGTGCCTCAGTGTGATTATTAATAGAGCTTCCTTTTGTCTCACAAGAATTCTCTTTTGTAAGATAAGTTACCCTAACTAGAACAATCATATGAATATTTCCAACCAAACGCATTAAACCCCCCTCCCTCATTCCCAAACCTCCTCCACAGTCTCTTAGGATCTCCATCTTGAAAGGTGCCCCTCATTTGCCCGCTGCCCACGAGTCTCTTTCCTAACCCTCGACTAAAGCAGTTGCCAAGCCCTGCCTCTTTAGCCCCCAGAAGGTCTCGCAAATGTATCCTCTCCTCTCCGTTCCACTGTAATTTAGATTGGGGTGGGGGTGTCATAAAATCACAGTCCTACCCGTGCCAGGCAGGTAAGTGAAACTAGGGGGTGGGTATAAACACGTGGGCCTCTCTGTCCGTCCTTTGTTTTCAAACTATTGATAGAGATTTGAGTTCAGTAAATATTTCATTTTCCTCCTGATTTTCCCAAAGTTAAAAAAAAAAAAAGAAAAGAAAAAGCCCAAAAGCAGTGATAAATGCCATTGACACTCGCCTTAGTGACCACAGTAACAGGCAGCAGTGGGGACAGTGGTGGACCAGTGTGCTTTTCTCATCTCGGGGCCAGCTGCCTCTGCTCAGCTCCATCCAGGTGACTGTTGCCCTGCAGGAAGGTGGGCTGCTAAAGCCAGATCTTATGATTTTTCAAAAGAAGTTGGAAATCAAGATGATTATGATGTGAAATCTCCCAATTCATAAATGTTGGTTTAAAAGTACTGCGTGGGCCAAATAAAACATCTGCAGCCACTTTGGGCCCACAGGCTGTTGGTTTTAAGCCTCTGGTTTGACCCTCACCTGCACTTGTCTAGACTACTGTGGTAGTCCTGGGCATCCCGCCCTTCTGCTGCAGCCTCCGCACTGCCCCTGGCTTTTCTCTCCAAATTGCAGATCTCATCACCCAAGAGCGCTCTCTGAACAGGTCTTTGCTATCTGCAGAACAGAGTACCCATTCCTTAATGTTGCCTTCAAGGTCTTTCGCAGTCTAACTCAGCCCCTCTCTCCAGCTGTGTCTCCTAACACCCTGCGCGCACCTTGACTATGCTCCTCACACTCGCTCACTCTCGAGCAGTACCAGTGTTTTTTTTAACTAATCGACTATTTTTTAGAACAATTTTAGATTTACAGAAGAATTGAGTTGGTAGTACAGAGAATTCTCATGTATTCCTCTCCTCCCTGACCCCTCCCTGCAATTTTCTCCTACTATGAATATCTTGCGGTAGTGTGGTACAGTTGTTACAATTCATGAACCAATATTGACACATTATTATTGACTAAAGTCTATAGTTTAAATGAAGATTTATTCTTTTTGTTGACAATACCAATATTTTAATACCGTTTACATTTTTAAAAAAAATCTTTTCTCTGTTTGTATAATCTTCCTTCCATTCTGGCAAGAAATTCTTTGTAAGGCTGAATATGACTATCACTCTTTCTTCAAAGCCTTCTCTGCTTGTTTTTGGAATGAAGCTGGAAGGGAGGGAACAGACAAAACACAGAAGAGAACCAACATTTTTAACCGATGCCTAGTAGTTTATATAAACCAAGTAGTTTATATATTCTTTTAAATCTCTCTGCAGTCCTACAAGATAGATACTATTATAGACCACTTACCATGGGGAAATAGAGCCTAAGTTGCCCAAAGCCCCACAGCTGATAACTGGTTTACACCCATGTCTAACTGGCTCCAAAGTGTGTGCTTTTCTACTCTCTCCCTCGTGGCTGGATTCTTACCACTAATCTAGCCTTCCTGCTTTCCACATCAAATTAGGACTCCACTGGAATAAGGAGTGCAGTGTTATTCAGCTCTGTCTTCACTCTGAACACATTAGTTGGTACCTGCTGCAGCTTGTTGAACCCATGGGAATGTTTCCTAACGGAGTGAATATTGGAAGAGGCACCAAAGTTTGACTTCAGTTCTATTTGGCAAATGCTTGTTGAGTTCCTACTATACACTGGACTTCTTGTTGGGTGAGGTCAAGCATAAAAGGAAAAGTGATGGTGATGCTACCATGCCGGTTATAAATCATGACCAGGCAGGGTCAGGGAAGCTGTTGATTTCCCATTTATCCACAACTAGAATGTAACCTGCAGGAGAGCGGGAATTATTTGGTCTCTGCTGCCAGCCCCTAGGACAGTGCGTGGTAATAAGAGTCGTTTAATAAATATTTGTTGTCTGAATGTTTGAATCCTGTTGCAAATTTGGGACACCTAAAATGACACTATATTTTTCAGAGTTTTCATGTGTGTTCAGTTAATCATCCTCCTTGGTCTGGCAGCTTTGGTTTCTGTGTGCTTGGTTCAGTACAGCCCTGTATTGAACCAGGCTGCTTCCAAACTATCCCAGGCCTGAGTCTGACCACTTTTGGACCAGAAATTCTTTTGGACCAGAGCTTTAGGAAAGTGGGGCAGGGAAGAGGAGGAGTTGCCTTCCCCCTGCCATCCTTTAAGAGCTGATGGAGAAATGACCCTTTCTGGGAGCTGCCTGGAGCTCCTGGGCCTGACCTTAGATCATAGTTCCACAGGGCCTGGCCTTAGGCCTGGATGTCATGCCAAAGGATGGCCTCATTTTCTTGAACCCGGCACTCAAAATGTCATATGAGGGTAGTTGTATATTTAAATATTGTCATTAATTTTCTTAAGGAAAAATGTTATCTCAAAAACATTCACCTATTTCATATATTTGCCTACTCAACTTTTCTTTCTCTCCCCTCCCCTCTTTTCTCCTTCTCTTTCCCTGCTGAATTTTTTCCTTGACTTCTCTGACCCTGTCTTTCATTTGTATTGCTCTGTCTCTTCAGCGTGCTTATTTCCATCAAGGTTCTTCTAAGTACACCTCTCTCTCCATTTGATCTAGTAAACAGATCACTCTCCATTCCTGGTGAATAGCCAGGATCACAATTGTTGTCTGGTTTTTGCCCAAGGTGACAGAATTGATGAACCTGTAGGCTGATTTTCATAAACCAGAGCTACCAAGTGTTTCAAAACAGTGTTGTTTTTGCCAAGTAAGGTGAGCAAATATAGGACTAAGTTTAAACATCCATCAGGAGTTATTTTTGAAGTGATTGCCTCTAAATTAGAAGCATTTGAAAATCTCACAGTTTTCTTTACAAGTAAATTCCAAAGTCATGTATTTTGCTGGTGTCTGCTGATTAATTACAATCCTGTGACACCATGAAAAACCGTGGTGGTTGGTTTTGTGCAGCTGTGGAGAAAAGTAAAGCAGGGCCCAGTGACTTTGCCAACTCTTTCAGGACAGTGGGGATTCAGGCTGAGGGAGGTATTTTTTCCCTCTGGCAGTTACCACAGGAGAACAGAAGCCCCAGCCAGAGCCATTTCTCCAGACTCCATGAGGGGGTGTGGTGAAGGAGTGACATTTGATCTGTTGCTTCTGAAATAACAGATCCATTATTAGAGAAAACATTTTCAGTCTCCACATCAGGACTTATGTGCATTCTCCTGTATATACAGTTGTTTCTGTTTAGGGGAAAAAAAAAAAAAAAACCCAGCAGTTACATACAGCAAAGTAATCAAAATTTATTTTGATTCTCTAAACAGAAGGTGCTCAGCATGTATTTGTTGTTGGTGACTGCAGACGTCCAACCCAGTGAAATCTGCCAGTTCATCCATTTAGGGTCTGATGACTCTGAATCGATTTTATCTGGCCTCTTAGATTTTCTCATTATCCCTTTCCATATCAAACTCCAGCCATTTCACTGCTGTAAGCCTCTTGTTGACAGGACAGAAAGAGAAGAAGTTGGATCTGGTTGCTTAGAATTTTCTGCAGCTCTAGTGAAGGGTACAATAGGGAAAGAAAACAAATATTATTAAAATAGACTTTCAAAGATCTTGGTATGTTTATCTATACTTGCTTTGCTCCACCCCCCTCTTCCCTTTGATATAGATAAGGGGGCCCATGAATGAAGGATTGCTCGGACATGCATCTTTCTCCTTGGCACTGGCTAAGGTCAAAGGAATTCATCTGTGCCCTCGACCTCTTTCTTTCTTTGCTGCAGGTCTGTACTCGTCACAGAAGCCTTGTGGATATCATCCCTGAATATGAATCCAACACAAACACACACACTTGCACACAGCCTGTGTCACTAGTCTGCTGGAACTGTATCCTTCGTTCTAAATATAGGCAGCTAGAGCGATAACAGGATCTACTTTTCTCTGTTTAATTCTAATATTGCACTTAATTCTAGTATATAATGCCATGTAAGAGAGTGGGTTATGTCTGCATTGCTGCCTTCACTCCTGACATCCAAGGGAAGATCTGCTAAAAAATCTAGCTAGTTACAAACATCACTACCCAATATTTGCAAAGGCAAGAATGAGTTTGGCCTGCTGCTTTAGCCAGGACTGTTCTGATGAACCTAGACATGTAAACCAATTTAGATTCTCAGACAACTTATTTTTCCTGTGGTCAGATTTTGACTTTAAAAGGCTCATTTTATTTTCACATGAGACGGCTGACATAAAGATGTTTGCATTTCTTTGCTGAAATCAATTTATAGATTGTTTGTAACTAATAAGCTTTTGCAGCAAATAATTGTTTGGCCACGGAGTAGTCACTGATTTTTGGAATTGTGCAATTTGAAGTCAACCCAGAGCACAGGTATGGATTAAGAATGTAGGTTTTTCACCACTCCTGCATCCTCCAAAACCAACATGCTTTTCTGCAAAGAGAGCAGAGCCGCATTCTGCAGGTGTCTGTTTTCTTTGAGGGGAATATTTTGAGGAAACCTAAAAGGGAGGAACTAAGCATTTAGGAAAAATATATTTTCACAGCAGGATATTGTTTTTTTCTCTTTTTTTGGTTTAGGTTTTCCATTTGTTACAAGCTTACTCAGACTCCAAACACAGAACGAATTCAGACTTTGAGCACGAGCTGACTGACATCACTGTTTGTACCAAAGCCAAACTCTGGCTGGCCAAGAGGTATGTTAAAACCCCACAGGAGCAAGGAGTTATCAGGGGTTAGGAATACATTCAAGAATTGCTGTTTCTAGTTGTGGGGAGTTTTAAAAGTCATTGGCATGAGTTTTCTAAACTTATTGGAGTATTTATCCTTTTAGAACTTTGGGTTGTGGTAAAGAAAGAAAAATATTTTTTCGACAATTTTTCTAAAACTGCTGAGTGACTGAGGGGCAGGCATACAATACAGCTTTTTATCTGCCCACCAGTCAGCTTGTTATTATTAATACCTGCTATGTGCCCAGTCCTGTGTTAGGTAATGTAACAATGAAAGGCAGTAATTGACTAAGTCATGTGGTACAAACTCTTACGTGCCATCACAACTCAGAGATTAGAGATTGGTGTAAAATTAAAGCAGGCACTGAGGGCAGATAGGGCGTCAATAGGAAGAGAGGGTGGAAGTTGCCATCATTAGGTGGGTAGTAAGGTAGCTTGAATAAGCAAGCAAAGAAGGGTGGAAACATTTATTTTTTTTTCCTCCTTAGCTTGGTTAATTTGTTCTAGAACTGAGAACATTTACTACATGAAAGATGGAGTAAAAAGAATTTCATATTTAATATACAGGGAGTCCTCTCTGTAACACTGTTCAAAATCTGTGTTGTGGATTTTTTTCTCTCTTTTTCTCTCTCTCTTTCTTTTTTCTAAATGTATGTTTGTTTACTTCTGTTGGGCTCCCCACCTTATATGACAAGTCAAGTAATGGGCAGTGTGAGGCTCTCATCAGTTTAATTAAACAAAGTATTATTGAGCACAGGCTACATGCCTGCCTTTGTGTTAGGAGATGTGGGGATGCAAAGATATGGAAGAACTAGTCCTGGCTTGAAGGACTTCCAGGAAGTGAGAAACATGTGGAAATAAATAATTTTCATCTACGTGTTAAGTGTAATAGTGAATGCATGCAGTAGGTACAGGAGCAGACCAGAAGAGGGGCAGAGGAGGGCTAACATCGAACCAGCCATCAAGAGATGAGTAGGATTTTGCTAAGTGGCCAAGACAGGAAGGAATTCCAGACTTAGGCAGTAGTGTAGGCAGAGACATGGCAGTATGAAATGGCATGGTAGGTTTGGAGAACTGTAAGAAAGTTGGCATTTCTGGAACCTAAAGTATAAGGCGCATGTGGCAGAGAATGAGGCAGATGAAATATGCAGAGGCCACACAGTACAAGCTCCTAAAGGAAACGTTTCAGTGAAGGGGAACCAGTGGTGGATCTCCCAACATTTGGATATGTGTGTCTCAGCTATCTCAGCACTGATAGCTTTGGACAGGGATACTGATGAAGAAATTCTCTAGTATCTGAAATGCCAACGAAGTTATAGTGAAGCTCTCATTTTAAATCTGATTTCTGTTTTCTCCATTTTATTTAGAGAGTAGGAGTTGCTTACCCATAAACTATTTCCCTAAGCCTATACCATTTGCCTTCTGTGTGTGTCTTAGACAGCCTCCCAAGACACATTTCTGGGGAGAAGGGAACTTGTGATCACATGTGTATTCTCAGCTATTTACCAATTAATAGTCCAGGTCCTCCTAGCTATTATTTCTGGGGATCAGGAAGTCAGGGTTCTCCAAAAATCATCCTGTTGAAACCCTGCTTCCAGCCAAGGCTACTATAAGAATCCTAATTCTCCAGTTCTTAAAGTGCTGTAGGAAGGGGTTTCTGCCCCCTTAGCTTGCTGCTCCTTCATGAGTCTCACAGAAAATCATTAACCACTGAGCTACAGAGCCCATTCCTCTTTGTTAGATGGAATGGAGGAGATGGAATGACAGACCAGCTGTTGAATGGACCATAATGTGCTACAGTGCCTGAGGATGGCTGAAGAAGCTGCCATCAGCTTCCTCTTTAGCTAGAAAAGTTCTGCTGACCTTGTTTTTAACCCTTCCCATGATTCCTAATACTGTTTTCTAATTAGGCTGTCCATCTTCCTTCCCCTCACCTCCCTGCCCTGCTTTTCTGATTTTTTTCCATGATTTTCCAGCCCTAGAAAACAAAGGCATGAATCACTGCGATTCACTGGGTTTCCACCTTCCTTGCCCAGAGTCTAGGAAAGCCTCTTTTCTGTTTCCAGTACAGTCAACTCTCTATTATCCAAGTGTGAACTTTCCACTTCGTGGGTGGTGTGTAGATGGTTCCTAATACCAGGCTTCCTTTTGCTCCCCAACACACTTTTACAAGTATTAATCAGGATGTGTTCAGAGCCTGGAATAGAGTTTGGAAGAAAAACATACTGCCAAAGCACAGTGCATTCATTCCAAAGCTATGTATCAGTTTTTCTATGTTGTCCATAGTATTGACAGGATAACCTTGAGGTTCCTGAATAGGAAATTGTAGATTTGGGTGTAAGTGATGAAACCTCAGCCTGCCACATATCTGCCCTGTCCCTGAGGTCCTCTTACTCCGGGGCATGTTTGTCCACACTAGTTAACTTCATGCTCAGATGAACCTACTCTGGATCGTAAGGGTCCCTTCTCAAAGCAGACCCTGCCTTCACTCTCTCACTTGCTTTTCCCATGAAGATGTTATGATGCGGAGGGTTCCAAATTCAGCTGCTGAAGAGGCTCCTTTATGTCCCAGGTAATGTTACTGCAAAAAAAAATGTTGGCTTAAATTTTAGCACCAACACCTTTTTCCTTCTATAATTTATTTGATCATTAGCCTGAGTTCATTTTGTCCAGTAAGTACAAAAATGTTAGTGGATGTGTCATTTATTTGTCCTTTTGTTCCAGAAGAAGGTTTAAAAAAAATTCACTGGAACCATTAGATAACCAATTCAGGTTTTAAGTTTTGACCCTAAAACTTAGGGCACATAAAATGAAGAAACTTTTGTTATATATTTGTGTTTTGACTTTGCAAGATTAATGGGGATTTATATGAGGTGATTAAGCAATAGCCATGGAGTTGTTGGGGAATTTTTGGTGATGAATGGTCAGCTGGCAGCATGGCCTGAGTAGGGGACTGGGCTTCTGCTCTTACAGGCTGCTTCTCATTCCAAGACGTCAAAGCCTTGTGGAAATCAGCTCGTTAATCCTTCAAGTCCCTTCCTTCCCCTTTTCCCTCCAATCCTCCCTCCTTGATCCAGTTCACTGTCTCTCTAATGATGCTAAGGCAGTTTACCAACCCCTGAAGGAAAACTAAGCTGACCCAGGCCAGGAACGGAGTAAGAATAGGAGTCTGGCTCTGCCCTGGAAAGGCTGGCTGTGGGTGCCATGAAAGAGGATCTAGGGCAGTCCCAGATTTGCTGCCCAGTCTGCCACCCTTGCTATTTGTAGATTTCAGCTCTGGATCACTTACTTACTTTGGTTGGGAGTTATAACTGCTATTACATTGGGCTTAAAATTTTTCAGAAATAAATTTGGTTATCTCCTTCTTTGATTATAAAAGGGGGAAAAAAACGTGTGTGTGTGTTTGTGTGTGTGTGTGTTAGTAAACTTAGTATACTAAATGGACTATTCAGATTAAGTGCAATGGATGATGTGATGACCAGAAAGAAAAATGAAATTTTTCTCACTTTTTTTCTTGATTGTGAATGTAGTTTGTGGTTTATCATAGAAAATAAGACAAGTACAAAATTTGGAAAACAGGAAAATAAAGTCTAGTCTTACCACAATCCAGTGGAAATCACTATTATTGGTTAACAGTTATATGTAGTTGCTTCATCTTTTTTCCTTTTTCTTTTTTTGCTTTTTATCCTGTCGAAGTTATACTATATATATGTTATAGCTTCCATTTTTCACTTGATGGTATCATAAAAACATTTGCTATTATTATTATTAAAAGCTACTTATAGTACAACTACTGTAGAAAACAGTATGGGGTTTCCTCAAAAAGTTGGAAATAGAATTACTATATAATCCAGAATTCCACTTCTGAGTATATACCCAAAAGAATTGAAAGCAGAGTCTCAAAGAGATACTTGTACAACCACGAACATGGCAACATTATTCAACATAGCTAAGACATGAAAACAACTCAAGTGTTCTTTGAGGAATGATGAATGGATAAACAAAATGTGCCATGTACATACAGGAATATTATTTAGCCTTTAAAAGGAAGAAAATTCTGACAAATGCTACAACATGGATGAATCTTGAGGACATTATGCTAAGTGAAATAAGCCACTCACAAAAAGACAAATACCATATGCTTCCAGTTATAGAAGGTATGCAGAGTAGTCAAATTCATAGAGACAGAAAGTAGAATGGTGGCTCCCAGGGGCTAGGGGAAGGAGGGATTGGAAAGTTGCTTAATGGGTATAGAGTTTTAATTTACAAGATGAAAAGAGTTCTAGAGATTGGTTGCACAGCAGTGTGAATATACTTAACACTACTGAACTGTACATTTAAAAATGGTTAAGATGATAAATTTTATATTATGTATATTTTATCACAATGAAAAAAATTTTAAATGAAAAATATATTTAAAACAAAAAAACTTTTGTACCCTATCATCCCTCCAGGGTCATCATTGTCGTGATGTTTTATGATAATTATTTCTTTGCTTTTTTTCCTAGTTTTACCACCTGTGCATCTCTAAAAATAAAATACTTTTGCCTATTTTTGAATTAAGAAAAAAATCTTTAAAAACATCATTTGTTGAAGGTAGCATATTTTTGTCACTTGAATAATCAGTCATTAAGTTTACCTAACCATTGTTCCATTGCTGGCTGTTCAATTTGTTTCCCATTTTCTAGTGTCATAGATGATGTCCCAGTGCATGACTGTGTGTGTGTGTATATGAATGTATGTGTGTGTGTGTGTGTGTGTGTGTGTGTGTGTGTGTGTGATTATGGGTTATTATCTTTAGGTTTGATTTCCAGAATTGGAGTAAATTCATCAAGGAGATATGAAATGTTTAAAGGTCTTGATATACACTGCCAGGTTGCTTTCCAAAGGGGATATGTTAGTTCATCTTCCCACCAACAGTGCATGGGAGACCTCCACCACAATTTTAACTAGGATTTTAAAAATTAAGTTAAGGAAACTTTTACTTTTTTGAGTGCCTACTCTGTGCTAAGCTTCATTTGAGGAGATCTGTAAATATTATTTTATTAACTCTTCTCAAAACTCCCTTAAGTACAAGAAAATGTTCTTCTCTACAGTGCAAACAATTGGGGAGAGAAGCCCTGTGTATGACACCCAGTGTAGTTAGCACTTGAGTTTGGCATGAGTTAACAGGTATGTCAAAAGAGTATAGAAAGTTTTTCAAATTTTTACTTCCTACATTGCAGCACAGAAATTACCTTACTTCCGTGTTTTATTTTCTCTGCTTAACAAGAGACTCCCCCTGGGCTCTCATGGATGCTGCGCAGGACTGGACATGCTGGCATACAGACAGAGGGGGCACCCTGACAGTGCATTCGATCACATGGCCACATAGATGTGTTTTCTTTGACTTGTACGGTATTTAAATTTCTTTTTTAAAATCACTTGTTGTAATTTAAAAATCAGGAAATTTCATAGTAAATCAAGATTTACAACTTCTTGTGAAAAACTGGAAGATCTGGCAACACCAGGCCCAAATTCCCACATGACCACAGTGGGCCAGAGCTCAGTACTGGCCGTCTGTCTTGATGGAGCACGCTCTCTGTGCTTTGCCACTGTTCCGCCCAGCCACTTCTCTCATTAGTTACCTGCTGAGCTCCCATGGAAATGGGAGTTTGTGACCCTTGGTATTGGTATTTATTAAGTACCAGATTGGCTGATGGTGAGTGTTTACTCCAGGCAGTAGTTATTAATGCTCATGGCTGCATATTAGAATCATCTGGAGAGGTTTTAAAACCTACTGATGCCAGGCCCCAGCCCCAGAGTTTCTGATTTAGACAGTTTAAGTTGTGTCAATTGCCCTCAAAAGTGCCATTTAAACCTGAAATTCTGGTGCAGTTGCTTGTCCTGGAAGCTCATGGCACTTTTTTAAAAAATTTATATTTAATGAAATTTCTTTTCTATTCTTGTTACTTACCACTATACTAACAAGGACATTTTTATTTTTTGAGGTGAGGCTTAAATAGAGTAGACTATACCTGTATGACTTTATTCAATAAGTATTTATTGAGCCCTGCCATATGCCAGGCTATGTCAAATACTGCAACTATTTATTAAAACCACTACTTCAGTGTAAAGAGGGCAACGAAACAGAGCCTTATCCAATGAAATCACAGACCTAGAATTTTAGAACTGGAAAGAATCATGAAGTTTACTGTGGTCCATTCTCACCCCCATGCATATGGAAAACTACAGCCCAGAGAGACCAGGTGATCAGTCCATTTCACACAGCTGGCCAGGAGTAAGATCCTACCTGACAACTACTAACATTGTTGAGGACTTAGCTCCCAGCTCCTTCCCAGGCTCTTTGTACTGAACCACACTGCCTCCATCTGTCCACACAGTGTTTTTATGTCAGGGCTTTGAATGGTGGTAACTTAGCATTCTCCAGAACAGTGCTTCTCTGAAAGAAAATGTGCACACAATTCGCCTAGGAATGCTGTTAAAATGAAGACTCATTCACTAGGTCTATGGGCAGGCCTGGGATCCTGCATTTTTAACCAGCTCCCAGGAGATTCTGATGCTGCTGGTCCTGGGACACAGTATATATTTTGAGGAGTTAGGGTCAGAGAGCCAGCCACTATGATTGTCCAACCCCCAGTTTGAAATACGCCCACCCTCATGCTGTCGTTCTCAAGGGCTTATGCCTGAGCTTGGAACTACAGGAGAGGGCTGAGGCTACGGAAGGGATTGGCCCAAGATTCTCTTCCTATCTACCTGGGACGCCTGTGCCAAGGGGGACTGCATGGCCCCAGGCTCTCTACGGAAAGTCCACACTCCTTGTCCGGGCAGTCATCTCAGTGGCCTCAGTGCCTGGGGTAGGACAGTGCTTTGTTGGCATGCACTGAGTGTTTATCATTTTGAAAAATAACAGTCTGATATTCTGGTGAGAAAAACAGGCTCTCCCAAATATAAAAATAGTCCCAAGGTTACTAGGAAAGCAACCTTGGGAATAAATTTTTGAATAAAATAGTGTTGATAAAGGGAAGAGATGGTAGAGGGAGGTTAATGTTTGTGGAAGACCTACTCTGTGTACCAGACCTAATGATTTGCTACCCCAGTTAATTCTGATTTGCAAAAATTATTAATTGTCTGATCCATCCACTTCCCTGTTCAGCTTCCCAGCAGTGTCCTCACACCCCATTCTCTCCTCCCATGCTGCTCCTCAGCCCTCAGGCCTCCATCTCCCTGTAAGTACTTCCAGCCACTTCCCTCTCTCCTCCCCTGTCCACCCCCTTATCACACTCACAGCTAGTCCCCCTTTTCTCTCTAACTGGTCCCCACTGAGCAGAGTGGTGTGCTCCTTGAGGGCCTGTGGATTTAAATGTGTAAGGAAAATACTGCTTATAGAGACAAAGCTGGGGCTTTTGTGTGGCAGTCCCTGTTTTTCCCTAGGGGGTCTGTGGCCAGCTGCAGAAGTTCTGGTTTAGGATTCTGTTTTGCTTTACAGCAGCTGAAGACAGCATTATTTTCTAACCACCAGATTTATTCGCATGAGAGACTACACTTCCCAGGCAGAAATACTAGGGTTTAGGTCTGATTGTATTTTCCCCCTGTCCCTTAGCACCATCCCAAATCCCTCATGGACTGGTCCTTTCCCAAGAAGGAGGTCCTTCTTTCGCAATGACTTGAAATGAAAAGAGGCCTCAGCCCTTTGCCACAGCTGCAGGTTGCTGTTTCACTTCCATGTCATTGAAACGAATCCAGTCCAGAATGATTATTAAAATATTCAGAAGAGCATGTAGCATTTTAAGGCTATCATTTGTGGTCCCTGCCAAAACTTCAAGGGAGGCAAGTCTTAACAGAGATGGTTAGTCACATAGCAAGTTTCCAGGCATTGCTGGGGGTTGTGTTTTGCTTTTTGGTTTGTTTCTGCTTTTCTTTCTTTCTCCCCTTCCCTCCCTTCCTTCCTTCCTTTTCCCAGTATCCCCTTCCCCTTTTTTAATTTTACAAAAAAAAAAAAAAAAAAAGGAGAGGGTGAAAACTGCTTTTCTTTCAACCCCAAGATTTTATTGAGCGGAGAGAGGTTCTCGTTAGGACCCCTCTTTAATCCTCCCAGCAGCCTCTTCAGAGTCACCTGGAGCCTCATGCAGATTTGAATGATGAGAAAAATGAAGTGGTGTATTTTAGACCTAAGCTTGTTGACATTTGTTCGCTTCCCATTCAGACTTCTTAGGAATGTTAAAGGTCATGATATCTCAGGATAAGAGCCTATTTGTGTTTTTTAAAAACAGAAAGAAACATTAAATTATCACATTTCAACCCAAACAAATGGAACAATGTACAAAACATTTCCTTCATTAAAATAGTCCTTTTAAAAATACAGCCTCAAATTTTGAAGAAATAAGCTGTTTGAGAAGAAGTGAAGTTTGAAAATATATGAAGTATTTCTTGTTGGCAGGCTGAGCTTATGGAAACTAGTCTGGGTAAGAGTAGTCAGAAGTGATCAATATATTAAACTAAGCCCTTGAGCAAGTTGCCTGAGATGAAAGCTTCTTCATATTGTGGCAAGAAATAAAAATAGTTCTTTTATACAACTGCACACCAAGAATTCAACCTCCAACTGCTGATGCCTTATACTTATAAATATAGAAATCTGCAGACCTAACCTGGAGATGGCAATTAGTTCAACAGAAGGCTCAGAAATATCTGGCTTGCTCTACTTGTAGCTGTTGGCTTATTGGGGTATTGCTGTTGGGAGATTTGGGCAATGTTGTCATTGCCCAGCTTGCAAGGGAGTGCAGGCTTTAAGTGTCCTCAGCACATTCTCATAATATTATGTAAAGCCCTAATAGAGTGGCTTATTTTTTTTCCTTTAGCATGTAACATGTTCCATCTTTTGGATAAATCAACACCTCCATTACTTTCATTGAGCCATTCCCAGTGAATTAAAGCCATTTTAGATTCACAGATATTACAAAGCAATGCAGTAGACACAGTGGGAATACAAAGATGAATGATATTGTCTCTATTTCAAAAACAGTGTAAGACAGATATGGATTTAATTAACTACAAACAAGAATCAGGTAAATGCTGGAATTACTTAAAGTGTGTTGTGGGAGCTGAGAAGGGAGAAATAAATGCCAGCTTGAGAGAGCAGGGCTGTCAAAGAAGTCTTCTAGGAGGAGGGAGAAGTATTTAAAGGCCAGGTGAGATTTAATTATTAGATAAGGTTTTCTTAGGTTGGAGAATGAGTGAGGTTATACTGGTATAGAACCTTTGTTGCCAAGTTAATTATGAAGGTCTTATTGCCCAAGTACAATGAAGGAATCTTAGTACAGTCCTCAGCCTTGTGGGAACCACATTAGGCATATATAATGGAGTCTATGATGTCAGAGTTTAGTTATGGTCCAATCTAATTGAAAAGAGAGAGCTTAGGTATACAAAATGATTGACCAACAGTGAAGCACATGTGAAAGTACACATGATAAGTATAAGAGGTCTGAGAAGAATGTGGACTGGGATAATCAGGGGAGGCTTTCTAGAGGATTTAGAAGAAGGGTATGATTTGGACCTTAGAACAGAGGTATGATTTGGAAAACACCAAAAGTTTTGGGAAAAGAACATGTCAAGATTGTGGACAACATGTGCAATGGCATGCTATAGGGAATGCATGTGATATATCATGGACCAGTGAGGAGACAGAGCTGAAGAAGAGATGCTGTGTTTTGGAGAGCAGTGCAAGATTTGATGAGACAAGTGGTGGTAGCCCTCAGATGTCAGCCAGAGGCAATATGGGACAACTTGATCTGAGAGTTAAGAGGAAGTCAGTAAGCTCTGGCTGACACTGGAAAGTAGGCTGCTATCAGTATGCACATGAAATACACTGAGGAATGCTTTAAATCTTTCTAGCCTCCCCTGGTGGTCATAAAAACTTCTAGTCTCTCCTAATGGTTTACAAAAAAACTCTCTAGTAGCAGACCAACAGCTCTCTGTCCCGGTCACCTGGAAGCCCTGTTCCCTGCCTGGGCAGCTAGTAATGGGAATAGAGATATTTGTATGCACTGGAGACCACATGGTTTTGTCTTTCCAACATTGCTAAGAGAACCATGGAACCACAGAATTTATAGCAGTAAAAGGAATTTAAAGATCATCTGATCCATTGGAATTCTTTCTTCAAATAGAAGCTTGCATGGAAATTCAAGATATTGAAGATAGTAGAGATGGTCAATATGGTTGAAGCTGAGACGGGTGCCTGAAAACCCACTGGCATGGCTTCCCTCCCACTGGGAGGGACTCCCTGCCAGTGATCTAATCCAAACTTATTTGTAGAAAAGGTAGTAGAAACAGGAGGCCGGTAGCTTCTTCCTACTTAACAGATGTGGCTAGCTTAGAAGATAGCTCAAGTTAGGGACGTGAATAGTAAGTTTGGTTTTTGCCTTGTGACCTGCTTCCTCTCTCCTGCTGCCTGATGATCCTTGTAGAAAATACTGCAACCCAACCATGTCCTTAGGCTGCCCAGGGCTCCCTCTCAGGAGCTGCCTCCCTGGATAGGGCTCCATGCTCCAGACCTTCTTGCTGTTAAAATTTAGTTATTCTATCCCAAGTCAGTGCAGAGAATAAAAAATAAAAATTTAAAAAAAACTTAATTATTCTAGATCCTCTTTCCTCAGAAATCTACTCTCAGCTGGCTAGCTGCCACTTAATCTGACCAATAAGTCATGCTAACATGTTACTATTAATAAATTCTAATGTATGAATAAGGTAATTCTCCTGGGTCACACAACTTTTTCAGTAGTGATCTTTTGGAGACAGTACCTTTAACCTAAGTCAGTAATGCTGACTTCAGGCTCCACCAATGCACAGACCTGGCAGGAGCCCTTGTCTGCCCTTATATTGAGCTGACTCAGCCCTAGCATGTTTGGCCAGGGTTTAGGCCACCTCCAGGAGGGCTGTGGACAACGTGAACTGGTCCGATGTGAATGGGCCAAGGCAGCAGCTTTGAGAGAAGCTCTCTAAAGCCTCACTGTTCTTTCCTTCTCCCCAGCTGCCAGTGATGGCCAGGCTTCCTCAGCATTGGGACTGGCCCCTGGGCCTCTGAGACTAACATCTTCCCATGAGAGTTCAGGAGCTCCCTGAGTCAGAGGGGTCCTCACCAGCTCGCAAGCCCTTGTTTTCCTGGGTGACCACAGGAGATTCCCATCTTAGAGGTGCTTGGTGAATGGAGAGCCTCTAGCCTGAAAACACACTGTGCTGGAGTTGTGGAGGGGCAGAGTATACTCGAGGTTAGCAGGTCTGGGTTCTGGTCCTGGCTTAAGTATTAATATTAACCAGCAAGGTGTGGCCTATAATTTCTTTAGGCCTCATATTTCTTATGTTGTTTTTTTCTTTTTGTTTTTTTAAGAGACAGGGTCTCACTCTGTCACCCAGGCTGGAGTGCAGAGGCACAATCATAGCTCACTGCAGCCTCGAACTCATGGGCTCAAGTGATCCTCCCACCTTGGCCTCTCAAAGTGCTGGGATTACAGGCATGAGCCATGGTGCCTGGCCTAGGCCTCAGATTTTATCTGTAACGTGGCAAGCTCTAAAATGAGGACAAAGAGAACATGGTGGGTAATGGATATGGAAACATAAAGGCACTAAACAGATATAGGAAATGTCCATTGTCAAATAATAAAGTCCCTATGGATATAATCAGCCATGTTGAAAATGTGTGCTTACGTTGGTCCTTACAGAAACAGCTGTGCTCAGAGCCTTGCTTTTCACCAGACTGTCTACCAGGACACAACACCACAACGTGTGCTTGCAACCCAAAATACTTTAATTGCTTAGCACAGTGTCACTTTTCATCTGATTGCATTTGGAACACATGAATACTATTTGTTTTTTAGAAAACCTTGATTCTATTCTTGGTTTTTGCCCTGATCTGGGGTAGGTCACTTGATATGAGTGACTTTGCTGATTTGTAAACATGAGAATAATAATGCCTGATTTTTTTCTTCTCTTAAGAATTTTATAAAGATAAAATAAAATATGAATTTTTTTTAAGGTAAAACTTTTTTTTTTTGGAGACAAGGTCTTACTCTGTCACCCTGAGTAGAGTGCAGTGGAGTGATGATAGCAACCTCAAACTCCTGGGCTCAAGCGATCCTCCTGCCTCAGCCTCCCGAGTAGCTGGGACTACTCGTCCCAGCCACCATGCCCGGCTGATTTTTCTATTTTTAGTAGAAACGGGATCTCGCTCTTGCTCAGGCTGGTCTCAAACTCCTGATCTCAGGTGAGCCTCATGCCTTGGCCTAGAGTGCTAGGATTATAGGAGTGAGCCACTGTGCCCAGCCAAGATAAAACTTTTAATAAAATGCTGTTGATATTATTATTATCATCATTATTACTATCATTGCCAGGGCTAATTTCTAAGTGTGTGCTTTGCCAAGTTCACATTACCACAGTTCTGTTGACTGTGCTGTTACAAATTCTTACCTTGTGATTTATACAGACTTTTCATGCAGCATCCAGAAGTTTTTATTCACCTTACCTATTTATCTTTTTTATGTTCCTAGGGAGAAAGTAGTGTTTGAAAAGAAAGGAGACTTCTGTTAGCATTCAGATATAATACTTGAAGCTATATATCCTCTAAGCCCCAAACTATACAATAAAAGTTTTCTTGGATACTACTTTTCTCCCATAATTCCTAGCACATAGCTTATTAAGTTATTAACCAGCAATTTCTCTGGCAGCATATTAAACTTTACTTTTAAACAAGTCACAGAGGGAGGGAAACACGCATCTCTCATAAAAGGAATAAAAAACATACACCCTCTAAAACAGTTTCCCCAGGCTTTGAACAAATCCCAAGCCCCACACAAGGTCTCTTTTTCATCATTCTCTGCACATAGCTTGAGTGTTAGTACATTAATGAGAAAAAGATGCCTAATAGAAAGATGAAAAAATATGAGGGCCTCTGCGGGTGTGGGAGGCTCCCTGGGGGTGCTCTGAAAAGGCAGGTGAGCCTTAGTGGAGAGAAAGGTGAAGCCATGGCATTGAGGTTGTGGGCCTCCTCTCCAGCAGCAGCATTCCAGGGGAAGCAGAGGAGGCTGTGCCTTTGGCCCTGACTTGAGAAGGGGACCCCAGTGCCTTCTGCAAACTGCTGGGGCCTTGCTGAATGCCTGCCCAGAACCCTGATGAAGTGATTAAAGCCCTCTGCTTTCACAGATTCCATCCCCCAAGAACAATACCTGCTTTTCCAGGGGAAGCCCACTGTGTTTAGTCGTACATGGCAGGACCTTTGATCACTTTCTGGACAGACTCACACAGCTCATGGTCTCTGGCTTTGTGCATGGCGACTCGGTAAGAATTCCCTGTAAACTGGCCAACCACCAGAGCAGGGCATAGAGGATGGCTTCACTTTAAAAGGAAAATCCAAGTAGGAGGGCTGCAGGACAGCTTATACATGTGGGTGTGAGTATAAACACTTGCAAAGCTCCAGACCAAGAAAGGCTGAGTGGATGTCGGAGCATACCATAAAAATGCAGCTCTGCCGTCACACTTCCCCAGGGGAGGGCAAGGTAAATGAGCAGTCACTGGTAGCCAGCCAGGCCCTGCATGCTGCTGCCAGCTGGCCCTGCGTGCAGAGCCAAATTCTCCGTGTTACAGTGGGGGGAAATAACTTGTTTAAAAATATATATTCTACAATTCATGACCATTTGGCAGTTTGGTTTAAACAGATCCCCTGTTGTTCCTCCAGGAATGCCATGGGATGGTTACTTGGCTGGGGGCTGTGGTAAAAATGGAAATCAGAATGGCAGAAGGGGGTTCTTTTTATTTAATTTACACTTCCACATTTACATGGCTTAATGTTGCCTGTGTCAAAGAAGTACCGCCTAACTCCTGTCTGCAGCAGCTCTTCCTTCTATAACCAAATATAAGAAGAGGCAGTGTCTGGTCTGCAGACAGCTACCATTGCAGTGACGTGAACTGCCAGGACTGCAAAGGTGGCCAGTGGGGTCTCTGGGAGTAGGTGGGTCAACAAAATATCCTGGGTTGAGTCAGCCATTCAGCTTGTCCTCGGAGGCTGTTTGCTGGATGGCTAGTCGAGGAAGGTTTCCTAGAGGACAGGCTTTAAAGAGAGTTTTGAATAAAGGGCATGGAGTGGCTGGACATGTGTCCAGTATAGGGACCATAACAGGATGTGGAAACGTATTACAGACAATTTGCTCCTTTACCTCTTCTACCACTTTCCCTCTCCCATTCTTCCAGCCTTTCTCCCTCCTCCCTTTTCCCCCATTCCACATCTCTCTTGCCTTCTCTCTCCTTACTTCCTACCTACTTTCCCTGTCTTTTTCTGGTTTTCTTCTTTCCAGCCTGTTATGGGCCTGCAGGTGGTCCCTAAGATATTGCTTCATTAACTCCACTGCTGGCTCTGTGGCAAGAAGCCGCCAGTGCTTCTTGCTCGTTGTGGTTGAGAACAGAAGTGGTCTGAGCTCCTGCATAGGAGCTGAGATTAGAGGAAGAGCCCGGTGGGCTGGGATGAGCCCCTGCTGGGACTTGAGACCCTGAGTCATTCTAAGCCATAAGTCATTTCTAAGCTGCACCTGTTTGATTTTCTGGAATTCCTTCTCTTTCCTTTCATCAGCCCAAATCCTTCCATGTCTCCAGACCCCTCCTCTATGACGTTCTGTCTGGTTGTTTTATGTGTATTTTGTTTTCTTCCCATATATGCAAGACCATAAGCTCTGCAAGGCCAGAACCTTGTCCTCCCCTTTCACTTCTACCCCAGGTACGATATCCCCCATCGTGCTCAGTAAATGTTTCTAGATTAATCAAGTTAAGCCATGCATCGAATCAGGATTCTGGGGGAGTAGTTCCTTGGAAACTGTAGTGATCCAGACTCTGACTAATTCAAGTTCCTTGACTTAGAGACCTTAACAGATGCTAGCAGCCTAAAGCCAGAACAGCTGTTTCCAGCCCTCTGAAGATAGTAGTGAATTCCTTTGCAAGAGTCTGGTATGTCCAAAGTGAATTGTCTATCTCTTCCAGGGAGCCCACTAAGGCTTCACAATATTGAGCGGGGACCTGAACTCTCCAGTGTGACCTAAGCTAACAGGGTCCCACTGGGGTCTTCACCCTGTGGAAATTGTGGAGTTCTGAAAGGTCACTCCTATGTTCTCCCATCTTGGGTCCTTGGTCACTCATCCTGTATCATTTCCTGCTGTCCCTCGCTCCACCATGTACCCTTAGCACTTATTCTCTAAACATGTCATGTGCTCAGGTCTTTGACATGCTACTTCCTCTGCTGGTGTCACTCTGCCCCATGTATATACATACAAACACACATGATAACACATGCACTCATGAAATCGTGCACTTTGAAATTTTAATAATATCTACATATGAACAGTCTGTAAAAAAATGCCACAGAGAGAGAACTTACTCATGATTTAGCATATTTAATTTCAAGAATATTTGCTTTCAGCAAATATTTCAGCATATCCACTGTCATTTTGGATACCAAACATAACCCTATTGATAGCATTCAGTATAATAACGTAGAGTAGCTTATTACCTGGAAAAGAAAAAGAAAAAAGTGAGTCCAAACAATTATTTTATTTAAATTGTTGCATTTCATTAATTATTTACATCTTAAATCAAAGATAACTTATTAAACATTCATGTTGGCCAGGCACGGTGGCTCACACTTATAATCCCAGCACTTTGGGAGGCTGAGGCAGAAGGATTGCTTGAGGCCAGGAATTTGAGGCTACAGTGAGCTGTGATCAAGCCACTGAACTCCAGCCTGGGCAACAGAGAAAAACTCTCTCCTAAACTCATGCTGAGTGAGGACTTTATAGAAACCCTATGTATCACAAAAACCTTAATGAAACTGTGCTCACCCCTTTCACTACTTTGATACACTCTGATTATATTTTCCTCCTTCCTCCCTCCCTCTTTTTCTAGCTCCTTTTCCCTACTCCTCTTTCCCCCTCGCTTCCTTCCTCCCTTCCTTTCTTCCTCCCTTCATTTTTCATCCCTTCCTTCCTTCCTTCCTCTTTTGCTGGTCACTACCCACTAGTTGATTTCATAACCAACTAAATGAATCATAACCTGCAGTTTGAAAAACACTATTCAGGACTCTAAGTTCCTTGAGGGCAGTGACTATGTCACTGAATCATTTCATCTTCATATTTCCAAACCCTGGCATTATTCCTGGCTCTCAGTAGCCTTTTAATAAATGTTTTCTGAATGAATAGGCCTCAGTTAAAAAGATCTGCAGTCACGGGGATTCCGGAAGGGACAGGAGAAGTGAATAATTTATCGCAGACTTCCCAAGAGCTCCTGCTGTCCTCTAGACACTGGAGCCTTTGTGGACGTGTCTGGGAAGCTCTGCTCTCTCTGCCTGCTTTCTGCTTCCCCCACCTTCCAGGAGCAAGGGCAGGAGGTTTAATGAAGTTCAGAGATTTCCCAAGGCAAAATCGTATTAATCAGGTTCTCGGTGGATATTTGTCAAGGGACAAATGATTAAAAAAAAAAAAAAGAGTGGAAGAAAGCAAGATTCTTAACAAGGCCTTCATTTCATCTTATATATGTAAACTTAGCCCCCATGGTACCTGATTCCTTCTATTCCTTCTAAAGCCACTGTTATGCATCTTTTCAGCCCATCTGTTAGACCCTGACCACTTCTGATTTTTTTTTAATGCTATAAATCTTCATTATACGGTGCCCCATGCCAGGATTTTTCCATTTGGGGGTAGAAAAAATCCCCAAGCCCACCAAAACCCTGTGGCTTGGTTTCCTGTCCAGCTGGCTTGCTGTTCCTTAGGATTTTATTCCCAGCATCAAAGTGGCTTGACAGACTGAGAACAAACCTCTGGCTCACCCTGAACTCACAGTGTACCATTTCCAAGTCAGAACAAACATCAAGTAATAGCAAGAGAAAAAGAAAGAAAAAAAATTATTTTCCTGACTTAGAAGCCAGTTCAGAGTGAAGCCCAACTCTGTGACTCCAGACAGGGATGTTATGTGGCTTTGGCTGTCCGCAAGGGTGGAGCCATGAACAGTAGGCTGCAGGCCAGAATTTCTCTCAAAGTCATCTCAAAGGAGAAGCCATGGATGCACTCCTTTGGGGCCCAAATCCTCTCTGTTTCCTGGAATCCAAGAACAGCAGGATTTGAGGGAGCCTCCCATGATCTCGGTGGCTACATCAGGCTTGGCCCCAAGCCCCATGGTTATGGGAGCAGTCAGAGTGGTTCCTGAAGTGTCCCAGGAGGCCAGCAAGGTCACCAACCTGTGCCGGGTCTGAGGAAGATGCAGGACACTTCAGCCTGGCAGGGGGTGCTTAAGAGTGCCAACCTTTCCTCTGTTCATTTAGAAATGTTAAGAAATATATTAACTTACCTAAAAATCTCATGGAAACCAGGCTCCTCATCAGACTTGAAAGCCAAACCAGTTTCCCAACAACTTCCTTTTATGATTCTTATGGCTCCACAGAAAACCAAAAAAACATTTGGGGCAAGAAGCTATGACTCTGTGAGGCCACATGGGAACAAGTAGTAAATTATTACACTAAGGCACAACCCAGGTAGTATGAAGTATCCCATCACTTGAAAGCCTGGCCTGCCTTGCTCATGTTCCTGCCTTCTCAACCCATTCTCTAATCTTTTCAACCTGGCACGCTCTTGGTCCCTGGACAGGCCAAACAAATTCCTGCCCACATCTATTGCCTCCTGTCAAAATACCCTTCCTTGTCAACTTAGTCTGTCCAAATTCTTTTCCTTTAGAAAAATGGAACTGTAAAGTACTAGAAGAAAATATGGGAGATTTAAAAATCTTAGAGAAGAGTTGAGCTTTGTAAGCGTGTTATAAAACCCAGAAGACATAAAAATATTAATATATTTCACTGCATAAAACTAAACATTTCTGAATTGCAAAAAAAAAATTGTTAAGTTAAAAGACAAATGGCAAACTGCAAAAACTTATTTGCAACACATGTGGCAGACAAGGGGCAGATTTCCTTAATATACAAATCAGTGTGGAAAAGACTAACAACAGGATTTGAACACAGTTCACAGAAAAGAAAATTCAATAAGATATTATTTTTCACTTATCTCGGCAAAGTCAAAAAGTTATAATGCACCGTATTAGGCAGGTTTTGGGAAACAGGAAATCTTAGACACAGTCAGTAAAAATGTAAATTGGTGCTGTCTCTTTGGAGAGCATCTTGTCAAGATAAGTGAAAGATTTATTAATAACTGTGCAAATACCTTGACAAAGTAATTCAGCTTCTAGGAATTTTGCCTCTGAGTATATATGCAGATGCACAGAACTGATGTACAGATGTATTTATTACAGCATTGTTTTCAATAGCAAAGTATCTTAAACAATCTGAATTCTGTCAGTAGGGCACAGATACATCCGTGAAATGGAGTAGTTTATAGTCGTTAAGAAAATGAGGCAAATCTCTATATCCTTAATAGAATGGTATCCAAAATATATTAGTGAAAAGGAGTAATGCTCAGAACTTAGTAGATAGGAAACCACCATTTCTGTAAAAATAAACAAGTGGTAGCCATAGATAGATGCTTATAAATGAATAGACTGTACCTGGAAGGATTACTAGAAAGTAGTAGTAGTGGTTGCATCAGAGGAATAGAATGTGGCAGGCAGGTAGGATTGTGGAAAGGGGACTTCATTTTCACTGCATGTCCTTTTGTACTGTCTGAATTATTTTTATGCTGTGTATATGTGTTACCTACTTTTTAAAACTAATTTTAAAAAATATTTTTTAGAAACTAATTTTAAAAAATAGGTAGGCATAGATTTGAAATTAGGCCAGACTTAGGGTATACGTGTAAACTAGTGGTTTCCGTAGGTAGGAGTCAGAGAGCAAGTAGATGCTATAAGTGAAGCAAGACAGTGGGGCTGTGATGGGGAGGGGCAGCAACGAAGAGACCTTGATACAAGACAGTTCTGCTTTAAATTAGAGGTGTCTGATTCATATTTTAAATGAGCATATACCAGCTCCAGGGTATGGGCAGTTCGGGATAGAGGTGGGAATAAACTCTAAGAGTGGAAAAACTGTTAATTTACAAGGAATGAGAAGATGGGTTTAGGGATCAAGCCAAATGGAAATCCACTAGCTGGAACACTTGTCCCAGTTCCAGTGTCATCCTTTACTCTTATGTTGGAAGTAGAGGAGAGGGCAGGAATGAACACATCTGGATCATCTCTATGGCCAAGCATTGAGGTGGGCATTTTAAGTTTACTGTGCCACATTGAATGCTCACAGTGACTCACAGTGAGGCCGTCTTAGGCCATTTTCTTTTGTTATGACAGAATACCACAGACTGGGTAATTATAAAGAAAAGATATTTATTCAGCCCACAGTTCTGGGGGCTGGAAAGTCCAAGAGCATGGCAGTGGCATCTTGTGAGGGTCATTCATCTCGTGGTGGAAGCATAGAAGGCAGGAAGGCAGAATCGAGTACACAAGGCAGAGAGAGGAAATCAGACCACTCACTTTTATAACTAACCCACTCCCAAGATAATAGCATTAATCCATTCCCTCATGACCTAATCACCTCTTAAAGACTCCACTTCTCAACAATGGCAATTAAATTTCAATGTGAGTTTTAGCAGGGACATTCAAACCATAGCAGAGATGATAAAGGTGATAATATAGTTCCCATTTTACAGGTCAGGAATCTGATTCAGGTCACAGAGATAAGAAGCAAATCCCAGACTCAAATCCTGGTCCCTACTGTTTTTACTACTTGTGCTGGATTATTAGTACACCAAAGAGGTTTTGGCTCTTTTCATGGTCAGTATGAGCTGAGACTCAAAGTCAGCCTTTTAGCACTATTATCCAAACAAAGTCCTTAGCAGGACACAGTGGCTCATGCCTGTAATCGCAACACTCTGGGAGGCCCAGGTGAGAGGATCACTTAAGCCCAGGAGTTCAAGACCAGCCTGGGCAACATAGCAAGACCCTGTTTGGCGGGGGGGGGGATTTTTTAAATTAGAACAAAAAGAAAGTCCTCGTTCTTCCTTTTTTATCTAGACCCCCCAAATCTGAATCCACTTACTATTTCTACCTTGTGGCTCAAAGTGTAAAATAAGCCACTCCATTGAAAGAAGAAAAAATTCCATTTATTGGGAAAAAGATGTCAGCTCCATTGTTTGGTAATTTCACACGTTTGTTATTCAACTTGTTGTTTCAAGTCCATAGGTAGGATTTTGAATACGTGAGCGTAATTCTCCTCCTCCAAATTGTTAAATCAGTAACTTTCCTGACCAGTGATTTTCCCCCTCAAAATTTCTCCACTTAAGAGGAGAGTAATAATAATATCATTTCCCCCTACCTTTCTTGTTTTCAACTCACAGGGATAGGATCTTGGTTTTTGTTTGTTTTCAGTTTATTTTATTTGGAGCCAGAGCATAGAGTTTTGTCTGTTTTGTCCACACATATCCCCAGCTTCCACGATAGCTCAAGGATTTCATTTTCTCACTTGAGTTACTGATTTTCTTGCCATGGGTGATCATACCATCTTTTTTTAGCATTTGCCATAACTGCCTGCGCCTCATGAGATGCCTTGTAGAAAATACCCATTTTCTCTTTTCTGTGACCCAGACCTCAAGGAGAAAAAAATATCAGTTTATTTTCTGTTCTTTACGTTTCTAGGCAAAATCCATGTTTGGTGACCAGAGCTGTATATATTGATATTCTCTTCCTGTTGACTTGCTGCCCCAACCAACCCACAAAGGACAACCAGCCAGGTATGATTCATAGTTAGTTGTATCATATTTTGGAATGGTTACAGTCCTTGAACTGTAGGTGGGGTTTTGAGCGGCTCTACCATGTACTCCTCCACCTTCTACTTCTGTAAGACTAATTACACATCAAGATTAAACAGTGTCATTTAGTTCTCTCATAGAAGCTTCTCAGGGAAACTTGTCCTTGTTTACTTGGAAGTTTGGTGTCTATTTTCTGATTGGTCATTCAGGGAAGAGTGTGAACTCTACTCAGATACCCATTTTCTTTGAAAGGTTACCATTTCAATAACTGAGAGTTCATTCTGTTCTGTTCTGTGGAGATAACGGAGCTGGGCTCATTTGATTCTGGAGCCTGGATCCTTGAGATTCTATTCCCAAATCTACGCCTACACCAACGCGCGTATGAATTGCTACCTCAGTCTCTGACTTTATACATGTTTCTTGGTCATATATGTTTCTGGGTATGAACCCCAGATTCACATACAATTGTTGTATTTTAATCATGATCCACAAAGTGGTTTTTTTCCCCCTCTAAAGGAAGAAGGGTAACTCCAAATAAAAATTTTTTGATGTGTTTATGTAAGAGGCTGCAGGAAGTGCTGTACATGAGTTCCAGGCCACAGACTGAAACTGATTTTCATCAACACAAGCTGGAATGCAGGGTAATGAGCCTGCAACTGGTTAAAATCAGCCTCTTCTAATTGATTAGGCCTGTCTAAAGGAGGCTACAATTACAAAGTCAGATTCTGAGTACAAGCAGGCCAGGGCTTTCCTCTGTTACATTTAGTCTGTCAATGATTTGTTGTCTTCAGTAAATACATTCAGGCTGTCAAAGTCCAGCTCTGTTCATATGGAACCCTGTTCCCAAATTCAAACCAATTTAAAATGCTTTGTGGGAGGACGTGGGGGTGGGGGAGTGCGAAACTGCCTCACCCTGCCTCGTTGTATATTAGCCCACAAAGCCCCTGTGGCCATGCAGAGGTAATAAGAACACGATAGACTTTCATCAGCTCCACATCCCTGGACAGGGGTAGCTGTTGTATCTGCTCGGTAGTATAGGATCATATACTTTTATAGCTATAATATGGTCCCAGTTTATGCCTCTTGTTCCAGCATTGATAGTGCCCCCTTTTACTCTTGAAAGTGTCCAGGTTCGCGCAGTAAATTGCAGGTCACGCTAGCTATAAGGGACCTTAGAATTATATCCACTTTAGTTTACACTTGAGTTAACTGGGATCCAGAGATTATAAAGAGATTATGAATCAGATGTTACCAAGTAAATTGTTTCAGATTTCTACCATTTTTTTCAGTTCCAAATTCCATATAGCTTTATAATACCTCTTTTCTTAAGTCTCTAAGGGGCCTTGGCCGTAACAGAGTTGCTCACTGCTTACAAATCCATTCATTTGGATTCTGAGAGTTTTGTGGTTAACTATAACCATTAGTTTATTTGAATTGAGTTTTGGGGGTGGGGGGTTGGCTTATTCAAAACCATATTTCCTTATCTAGAAGGGTTAACCCTTAAATGTTGTAAAATCATCTTCTTCTCTCTTCCCCAGCCATCCATCTTTTACTGATAAGGGGGCTCCATGAAGATGACTTGGCTTTTTGAACCATACTTTCCTCTAAGCTCTTAGCATTATTTAGCATTTATATCCTAATTAAATGTGATCACAAGCTGTCTTTCATTACTCAGTATTATTTCACTTGCATCCATGTATTACTCCTCTTAAAGTCATTACTTTGTGGAGTAAGACATGTTGGATGATAGTATTTTAACATATTGGATTAAATTTTAAAATATATTATTAAAATTAATTTCACCCATTTCCTTTACTTTTAAAATGTGTCTACTAGAAAAGGGGAAAAAAAGAAAGAAAAAATTTTTTAAAAAGTAAAACTGTCATTGAAATATGTGAATTTAACTATGTCAAATGGAGAGATCTGAAAAATTGTTAATGACTTGTCATAAAAAACAAAAAGGTACATTAAAGTAACATTACTGATGATGAAAAAAATGTGGCTATTTACATTTTAAATTGCGTTTGTCAGCCAAGTGTGGTGACGTGTTCCTACAATCCCAGTTACTTGGGAGACTGAGACAGGAGGATCACTTGAACCCAGGAGTTCAAGACTAGCCTTGGCAACATAGCGAAATGCCATCTGTCTATCTTTATGAGTGTGTGTGTTCATATAATACATCCATACAAATAACGATAGCAAATTTTCTTCCTTTGAGGATAGAGTAGATTCTTGGAACTAACCAAATATCAAATAAAATTTCAAATAAAATGGATAGCACTATTTGGGATAAAAATAAACTGTGAGCTTAAAGAAGTGAAATCTATTCTTGTGTGTTTCATAAATTGTTTCCAAAGGCAGTTTGAGCAATAGATAACTATATCACCAAATAAGGTGACCACTTATTTGAATGTGTAGATTTCAATATGTTTTCAAAATAATGTCTTGATATTATAGTATTACCTTGTAAGCTCTTTTGAAAGAACAGACCATGTCTTAGATTCTCTGTCACCCAGCTAAGCACGTAGCAAGCCCTTGTTTAAGGGGTTTATTATTAACTGATTGAGTAAAACACAGTTTTTATCAGTTTTTAGAATAGTAACAGTTATTATAAGATACAAGTCTTATTTAAACTCATGCATCAATCAAATGTGAATTCATTTTCTGAATTGAAATGAGCTGTTTATATCATGTGTATATGTTTGTAAATACGTATCTACCTCACAAAGCTCAAAGTAGCTGTGTGCCACATAGACTCTAAAGCCAGATCCCTGGGTTTGAATCCCATATCTGCCATTTACTAACTTTGTGACCTCAAGCAAGTTATTTAACATCTTTGAGACACTGTTTCTCAATTGTAAATGGGGATAATAATAGTAATACCTACATCTTGGAGTCAACTTACACGTGTAAAGCCTGATGTAAAGAGTGTGCTCTGCATGACACAGAGTAAGTGCTCAATAAATATTATCTATTATTATCATTATCATTAGCTGGAAACCATACATCTAATCCAGTCTTCTGCAGCCTGGCAGAAGTGTGTTCAACCCATCAGCTTCACACTTCTCCTCATATTCTTAAGCATCTTCAGGAAAGAAGAAATGTCTGCTTTCCTAGGAAAACATTGACATATAATATACCTGGCATAGGATGTCAGGAATCCACTTGATTAGGGATGCCCCTGCCCCTCTAACTGATCCAGAAAAAGATCATCTTTTTTCTCGTTCATTTAGTTTTCATTCATCAGAACTGCTAGCATCAAACATATATTGAGCACCTTTTTCTGGAGATAGAGATGAATATGTCTTGGGCTTATTAGTAGGTGTGATACGGGATTTCAGTTGCTATATATGAAGGAAGTGTGTGTGAGACACATGTGAGGCACTAGAGAAAGAAAGGTCATTTCTGCTTGGGAGGACAGAAGAGGCTTCCTAGAGGAGGAGGTGGTTGGACAGAGGTTTGGTGATGGTTAGGGATTCAGCAGATGGGCAGGGTGGAGGTGGGTATTGCATACAGAGGGAGGAGCATGGCCAGAGCCATAGGGGCACAAATGAGCACAGCCTTCAAAGAACTCGGACAGGGTGACTGGAGTGTTGGGTTCAAGGCCAGGCAGGTGTGACTAGAAGTAAGGCTGGGGAGGCAGAAGCTCAGTCGTGGGAGGCCTCACATGCCAAAGTCTGAGGAGCTTAGACGTGATCCTGTAAACAAAGGAGATTATTGGAGCATATAAGAAAGAGAGTGGGATCAGGTGATTTTTAACACAAGGTGACATTTCTTTCTCTGCCCTGATCCTTATAGGATTCTTAGGACCCTTATGGAACCAAGTTCCTATTGTCACTCAGAAAGAATGTAACTGAAAATTCATTCACTGAATATCAGGGAGATTTGCCCAGTTGTTGCGATAACCGGTACTGAGGGTTTGGGCAGCAGGGTTGGGGAATGGAGGGTCAGACTAAAATTAAAGGCAGTACCGTGCTAAAAATAGTTGTTTCAAAATGGAGGGATTACAGGGGAGGGGTTCCTCCTCTTATTTTCTATTTTACTAATTTTATACAACATAATTCAGTTTCATTCATTTGTGTATAAACATGTATTTAAACATTAAATGTATTTAAATGTGAATCTTGAAAGGGATTAGTTATTCCAAACAAAATGAAGTAATAATTTCAGGGAAACTTTTTTGGGTAGAGGAGGATGTGCCCATCCCCTCTCAAATGCTATTCTGTAAGTGACCTTGGAAGGCTGATCCTGCCTCTAAAATGTCTTAGAACCACATTGAAGGGCTGGGGGCATAAACAAGGAGAAAAACAGTGAAGGAGAAAGGCAGAGAAGATGATTAGAAAAGCTTAAGATAATGATGTGTTTTGTGTGATTCAAACTTTTATCTTAGTACTTCCCAATCATTTGAGGTTTCCTCAGCCATTAACTAGGTTTTAAAAATTCCAGTCTGGGGGTTTTGTTTTGAGTTTTAAAGTGATTTAAAACCACAAGGACTCTCTGTCCCCTGTATTCTTTTTCCTCTTCTGAATCCAGCTGTCATCATTAGTATATATCAGTTTCCTGCTGGAAAGAAAATTATAGTCTCTAGTTGGGGCTGGGAAAATGAGGAAGAAAAATGCCCACTGCCACCAGGACTCAGAGGCTGGGTTACAGGCTGGGCAGGGACGTGGAGACGAGAGCTTTAATTCTAATTTTAAACTCATCTTAAATTATTTGCTCTCAGGTTAGAAATTTTCCATTGAAATATCTATTTACTGAAATACCATCTGAGACTTGACTAAATATTTACCCCTTTTACTCTGAGAGATGGACTTTCTCTTTTATGCCCATACCCCTTAAATTTGTGTTTGTCATAGCTATTGAATTGAACATTTTCTTTTACCAGGTATTTAAACAAATATCTTACCTACTTGCACTTGCAGACTTTCATTTTAAGCACGCTTGGTGAGTTTATGAGTAGGTTTTTCCTTTCCTCATCTCCATTTTACAAATTTTATGCAGACTAGTTCGTTTATAATTACATGTATGTAATAATGTATTGAAATATGAATCTTGAAAAGGATTAATTAATCCAAAAGAAATAAATGATGTAATAGCAATTTCATAGAAATCTTTTAGGTGGAGAAGGATTTGTCTGTCCACACCCCTTCTGTAAGTGATCTCTGAAGGCAATTTCCCTACTCCTGAAATGTATATAGGATGCCTGTTATACCCTCATTTTTAAGAAAGCTTATTTTCAATATCGTGCTCCTGTAGGAGTCGTAATAATAATGGCCAGCATTTATTGAGCACTTAGCTCTATGCCAAGCGCTGTGCCAAGCATTTTATGTGCATTGGTGAAGGACGTACTAGTGTTCCTTCATTTTATTTATTTATTTATTTATTTATTTACTTTTGAGACAGAGTCTCACTCTGTTACCCGGGCTAGAGTGCTGTGGCGTCAGCCTAGCTCACAGCAACCTTGAACTCCTGGGCTGAAGCGATCCTTCTGCCTCAGCCTCCTGAGTAGCTGGGACTACAGGCATGCGCCACCATGCCCGGCTAATTTTTTCTATATATATTTAGTTGGCCAATTAGTTTGTTTCTATTATTAGTAGAGACAGGGTCTCGCTCTTGCTCAGGCCGGTTTCGAACTCTTGACCTTGAGCAATCCGCCCGCCTCAGCCTCCCAGAGTGCTAGGATTACAGGCGTGAGCCACCACGCCCGGCCTGTGTTCCTTCATTTTAGACACGAGGAAAGGGAGGCACATGCCCAGTATCATGTTTGTACTAAGGTGGCAGAGCCTGAGCTCTCCGACCACCCACACTTTGGCCCCACAGCACTACCAGGGCCAGAGTCAGGAAACACCAATCACTCTCTTAGGGAGGGGAGCCCCAGAACCTCTTTGTGGTCTCAGCTTCCTAGGCTTCTGCCCCTGCTGCAGAACCCCCAGGCCTCAGAGAGGGATCCCCTTTCCAGGAGCTTCCAAGTCACAGGCTTTTCTGGGGCCTTATTCTGCCTGAGTTTCGGTTTCCCATTCCAAGGTTGTGTGGAATCATAGGAGAGCATACCCAGGACTGAAGTCAGTTACTAGAAAGAGAATGTTGACTGCTCTCAGGCAGGCACCTGCCTCTTCCCTTTGAAAGTGGACCTATGGCCACTGCACAAAACACTTTCCAATACTGAGTTTGGTGGTTTGTCAGTTGGGATTTATAGTTCAGATCTCATCACTCTGCCAAGTGCAATAAACATTTTGTTTTAACTGGAATATAACTTTTATTATTGTTTTTATTTTTCTTTAAGTGCCTTAGAAGTGACCAGCCTGTGAGAGTGAAGTCAGAATCCCTAAATAGTCTAAATGCCAATTCAATGTGCTTTGTAGATCAGGATAAGATTAGAAGACAGGTTCTCATTTATTACTGTTTGTATTTATATAATGGAAGTTAGATAATGTAAGCCTCCCACAGGCCAGCTGAGATGTTGATGATGGTTAAATGATAAAATCTGTGAGAAGTGTTCAACAATGCCTTGTGTTTGTATGGCCTAGAACATGAATAATACATGTGTGACATGAATAAATAGAAGGGCAGTGATTTTTATGACATATTAACTTCCTTTACTTAAATTCCTGGGAAATATAGCTGAACAATTACAGGGAATGAAAACATTGGCATCTTACAAACACCTGCTTTGATTATTTGGTCTAATTAGGTTAAATTTAACCAGTTCCATCTGAACAAATTGAAAACAATTCTTATCTGTTCCTCGGTCATGCACTTTTATCGGTTTTGGATGCAGATGTGTTTAATATGACACAGTTGGTGCTATTCTCTCAGCTCTAGGTGGGAGATAAAAGGGAATTGAGAACATATTTTTAGAGTCTTCTGGGGACTTTGTATTTCTGGGCCTACAGCTATGAAATTTCAAGGGAAAAAAACAGGCTTTGTGGTCAATAAATTAATTGGTTTTCTCCAAAACACTAGGACTGTCATCTGAACTGTTGCTTGTGCCAAAAGTATGTTTCCCAGGGAACAGTGAGCTCCTAAAATAAGCAGATGATTCCTAGCTGTCTTTCAGAAATCAGAATACAGGATGTGTTGTTAGATTGCTAAATTAAAGTGGTGTTTACTCTTTGTAAATTCCAAGCCTGGTGCTGAGTACATAGGCTCACAATTCTTTAGAATTTTAGAGTTTACAGATCATTTAATCAGTAGGTGAAGTGGAATCTATAGCAATTAAGTGACTTACCCAAGGTCACACAGCTTTCTTGAAAAAGTTGAGTTTCCCTGGCTCCTGGTCCACCGCCCATTTCTGTGACCAAAGTTAAGAGCCTCATGATAGTGTGAGCATTATACTTAGTGTCTGTATCTGTGACAGAACCTTCTTACCCACATTTCCACCCCTAGGAGTAAAATACTGTTCACATGAGCAACTAGGGTCTCCAAACGTCTGTGGTTTCAGTGTTTCTGTGTGTTCCTGCCTCTCCCCTCTCCAGCCCTCATCATAGGTAATCTGAAACTAGTTGCCCATGTCAATTAAATCATGCAAGTAGTTTTTGAGCCTATTCTAGACATTTTATATAAATGGAATCATACCTTTGTAGACTTGTGTGTCTGGATTCTTTCACTTAACGTGTTTTCAGGGTTCACCCGTGTTGTTCACTTTATCCTTTTTTAACACTGAATGATATCCCACTGTGTCGATATCACATTTTACTTATCCATTCATCAGTTGATAGACATTTGGGTTGTTTTCACTTTTTGGCTATTATGAGTAATGCTGCTATGAAATTTCATGGGCAAGTTTTTGTGGGGACCTGTTTTCAATTCTCTTAGATATTTACATAGCAGTTTAAATTGAAAGGAGTTAGCGTCTGCACCATATGCCAACTCGAAATTTAACTTATTGAGGAATTGCTAAACTGTTTTTAAAAAGGATATACCATCTTATATTTCTACCAGCAGTATATGAAGTTTCCAGTTTCTCCACATCCTCATCAACACTTGTTATCCATCTTTTTCATTATAGCCATCCTAGTGTGTGTGAAGTAGTAGTATCTCATTGTGCTTTTGATTTGCATTTGCCTAATGACATCTTTTCTAGTGCCAATTGGCCATTTGTATATCTTTGGAGAAATGTCTATTCAGATCCTTTGCCCATTTTTAAGTGGGTTGTTTGTCTTTTTATTCTGGAGTTGTAAGAGTTTTTTTCTATGTTCTAGATGTTAATCCCTTATAAGATAACACAGTTAGCAAATATTTTCTCCCATTCTCTGTGTTAACTTTTCACTTTGTTGATAATACCTTTTTTTCTTTTCATTTTTTAAACAACTCTTACCATCATTCCCAAAATAATGTCCTTTGATGGACAAAAGTTTTTAGTGTATCTGTCTTATATAGTCTAGTGTATCTATCTTTACTTTTGTTGCTAGTGCATTTGATGTCCTGTCTAAGAAACTATTGCCCAATCCAGAATCAAAGGTTTGCACCCATGTTTTCCTCCAGAAGTTTTATAGTTTTAGCTCTTAAGTCTATGATCCATGTTGAGCTAATTTTTATATTTGGTGTGAGGTACAAGTCCAATGTCATTCTTTTGCCTATGTAACTATCCATTTGTCCCAGCACCATATATTCAAAAGACTAGCCTTTCTCCATTGAATTGTCTTGGTACCCTTGTTGAAAAATTAATTGACCATAAATTATGGGTTTATTTCTGGGCTCTTTTTTGAGACAGGATCTCTCTCTGTTGCCCTGGCTAGAGTACAGTAGTACATCATAGTTGACTGCGTCCTCAAACCCCTGTGCTGGGCTCAAACAATCCTCCTGCCTCAGCCTTCCAATTAGCTAGGACTACAGGTGCTTTCCACCTTACCCAGCCGATTTTTTTCTATTTTTTGTAGAGATGGGGTTTTACTGTGTTGCTCAGTCTGGTCTCAAACTCCTGGCCTCAAGCAATCCTCCTGCCTCAGCCTCACACTACCTTGCCCGGCTAATTTTTGTATTTTTAGTAGAGACGAGGTCCCACTATGTTGCTCAGGTTGGTCTCAAACTCCTGGCCTCAAATGATCCTCCCACCTCCCAAAGTTCTGGGATTATAGGCATGAACCACCACACCAGTCCTCTTTTGTGTTTTATGCTCTTTGTGCCCTGGTTAAGGAGTCCTTGCTTATCCCAAGGTCACAAAGATGTTCTCAAATGTTTTCCTCTACAGTTTTATAGTTTTAGGTTCTACATTTATATCATAATCTACCTTGAGTTAATTTTCTTATATGTCATAAGATTGAAGTTCTGTTTTTTATTTTTTTGCAAATGATACCCACTTGTTCCAGCACCATTATTTCTTTGACTATTTCTTTCATCCCTTCTTCTTCCTTTCTTTCTGGGATTCCACTCACACACAGATTAGGTCGCTTGAAGTTGTCCCACAAATCACTGATGCTCTTGAGTTTCTTTCATTTCATTCTTTTTTTAAATCTGTGTTTCATTTTGATAGCTTCAATTTTTGTGTCTCTAAATTCACTGACCTTTCAGATACTGTATTGTTCATCTCTAGAAGTTTCATTTGTGTCCTTTTTTTATCTTCTATATCTCTCTTTATCATATTCAGTTTTCCTCTAGATCTTTAATAATATGTAGCATGTTTATACTAACTATTGTCATGTCCTTGTTTCTAATTCCATTATTGTTATTTTGGGGTCTATTCCTTTTTACTAATTTTTCTCCTGGTTATGGATCATATTTTCCCACATCTTTGCATTTTTATTAGATGCTAGACAATGTTTTGTTTTGTTTTGGAGAGAAGGTCTTACTCTGTTGACTGGTACAGAGTACAGTGGTGTCATTATAGCTTACTACAACCTCACACTCCTGGATTCAAGTGATCCTCCTTGCTCAGCCTCCGAAGTGGCTAGGACTACAGGTGTGCACCACCATGCCTGGCTAATTTTTATATTTTTAGTAGAGATGATGTCTCACTCTTGCTGAGGCTGGTCTCGAACTCCCGACCTCAAGCGATCCTCTTGCCTCAGCCTCCCAAAATGCTAGGATTACAGGCTTGAGCCATTGCACCCAGCCAGACAATGTTAATTTTATGTTTTGGGGTGTTAGATTTTGTTTTATTCCTTTAAAGTATTGGACTTTGTTTTGGCACATAGTTAAGTTACTTAGAATCATTTGGATTCTTCCAAGATTTGCTTTTAAGCTTTGTTCTGGTCAGTTCAATCTAAAGAACACCCTTCAATTTAGGGCATATATAGCTCCACTAACAAGGCAATATCCATCTGAGGTCTGTACATGATGCCCCATGTATTCAAGGTCTCTACTCTGAATGGGAGATTGCAAACTATTGTGAGCATATGTGAGCTTCAGGAATTGTTCAGCCCATTGCTCTCTTGTGGTTCTTTTCCCCAGTCTCAGGGAATTTCACCCCATGTATGCGCAGATCAGTATTCAATTGAAAGATTCAAGGGGTCCCTTGCTCTTCAGACCTAAAGATCTCCAGAGCTCTTTCACTATACAGATTTGTCCTCTGTAGTTTGTGACCCATAAATCCCAGCTGTCTCAGTCTTCCCAAACACTGATCTCTCGTCTTTTCAACTGGGCAAGACCTCTGGGCTCTAGGTTCCTACTTTCTGTGTTGGAGCTTGGAAATTGTCTCACAGCAGTAAGCTTGGACAATTATAAAGCTTACCTTGTTTATTTCCTTCTCTTAGGGCTCCTTATTCCTGCACTGCCCACGTGCAGTCTTTAAAAACAACAATCTTATACATTGTGTCCAATTTTCTAGTTATTTATGGTGGAAGGGCAATGGTCCAAGCTTACTGCCCTTGCATAAGGGTGGAAGAGAAGCCCCAGGTCCTTTGTGGGTAGGAGTTTAAATTAACCAGGGTCACAGTGGGAGGAATTTCTGATTCCCAATCCTGTCCTTCAGAGCTATTCACTGAAAGAACCAAAAGTAGTATATGCTTAGAAATAACTATGTGTCTTTGGGTTGTCATGTGTTTATCCACAGTATTTCCTGACTTCCTCCCTGTGTTGGGCAAGGGCTAGGATGGGAGGGTGGGTGGAGGCAAAAAGTAAAAGCTGTTGGTCCCGCCCAGTGCCTGATGAGCTCATCTTTAGCCTCCCCAAATCCTTTAGAGCTCTTCTGACTCTGCTGTCTCCCAAGCCTGAAAGGCCGTGCTTTTATTTTACAGGTTGACAGGATAGTCTTGAAATAATATTCTCAGAAGCACATTCTCCTTCCTCAGCAGCAGACGAGGAATCCTGTGCTTAAAAAATACATGCCTTTGAGAATATGCTGGTGGCAAGGGAAAGAGGGAATATTTTCCAAGGGGTGTGTAAATGGGGCCACACCTGTGTAAGCAGGGATGATGGTGTGTAGAGAACTAGGAGCAAATGTAGGCAAGAAGTAAACAGCTAGTACCAGTTCCAGGGTGAGACAAAGCCAGTTTCCACCTCCTTCCACCAGGTCGGTGGACATGTTTGTAACTGGAAGAGCTTCTGGGATCAAGTTACTACTAGGAGGGGAGGAAGATTAAATAGAAGAATGGAATTTCCCTTTGATAAGGAGAAGCCAAGATTTATTATTATAAATCAGTTGATTTTTGTTGTTGTTGTAGTTCCTATGGTTTCCTTTTTTCTACAAATATAATTATTTTACTGAGAAATTGCATAACAGGACATCAGCATTCAGTCTACAAATTGTCATCTGTGGTTATTTTTAGAGCCAGTTTATCTACCATTTCAGATTAAGAACTTTTGTTGGATCTGATTACAGAGTTCTGCCCACAGCTACAATTCTTTGAAACAGGAAAAGTGAGGCAGTCTGTCTATATGTGCTTTGTATTTTCTTGCCCCCTACTTTTTTTAAGGTGGGTAGAGATGCTGGGAGACAGGGGAGGATAGAGGAAACTTTAGAACAATTATGTCTGCAAACTTTTCTTGACACTGGAGAATTCAGAGCCTTTACAATACATGAAAGAGCAAGTCATTCATCGGTTCATTCATTTGAGGCAGAGGGAACAGCATATGCAAGTTTAGGCAGAATAAAGGATTAGTGGCAAGTGACTCTCCATAGAAGCACAGTTGGTTTCATTACCGTTTGCACAATAATCCAATAAATGACTTATTTTGTAGCAGTGAAACCATTTTTTGGTTTGGTTGGCCTTTTCAGTCCCACTTCATGGATACTGATTGCTGCTTATAAGTAGAACAAGTTTGCTGTGATTACAGGGCCTGTTGCCTCCTCCACGGCCATCTTTGCTGGGGCCAAGAAAATGTTGTCACTCTGGGCCTTGCACTTTTTACTTCTTGCTTTTATTATTTTGGCGAGTTCAGCACAAGACTATCAGACTATCTTGAGGAGTGACGTAAGTGAAGGCCAGGAACTATATAATATTCAGGAGCTCTTTGGCTGAGCACTAGATGAAGGGGTTGACTTATGATTAGGGGCCATGGTGTACAAAAACAAATAACATTAAACACTAGAATTACACACATTCAGCATGGCAAGATGTTTACACTAGGAGAAGTATAGATGATCTCAGATGATCTGAGGCAGAGGCTCTTAAAGTGTGGTTCCTGTATCAGCAGCATCAGCATTACCTGGGAATCTGTTAGAAAATGTGATTTTGGGGGGCCCTACCCCAGACTTACTGAATCAGAAACTCTCGGGTTGAGCAGCTAAAGTTTGAGAACTACTAGTCTGAAGGAATAGCACAGCCACCCTCCGGGACATTTCACAGCCATTGGAATGCCAGGTGAAACTACCCTCTCTTAATTAGTATTCCCTCCCGCCCTCCCTCTCTCTCTCCATCACATGAGTACTTAAAGTTACATTCACTTAAATTATTTTTTTTTCCTGACACATCTGAGGTGGACAGGATCTCCTAAATTAAATGTTCTTACGGTTTAACTCCATTGTATCCAAAATTTTGTGGTAATGACATCATCCACATTTTTTTTCAGAATGTTCTTTTTAAAGCTTTTTAGATTAACATGCATCTTTTAAAGATTGTATTGATTTTTTTTAAAACAAATTTTAACAAACCTGTAAGAGTAGCTCAGAAGATCAAAGGTGAATGGCCTGTGGGCCTGCCTTTTGGGATTATGCTCCTTCTCTAGGGAGGAGACAGACTTCTCTAAATATTATAATAACATAGAACATGCCAAGTATGATGCCACTGTCGCTGCTCAAGGTGTGTGCTGCTAGGTATGTTAAGTCCTCTTTCAGAGCAGCCTGGTTGAATTTAGTGCCCTACTTTGGTTAGTTAGGGAGCAGCAGCTTTGACATCCAACGTTAACTTTAACAATCACTATTTAGGTTGCAAACAACACTGGAATCTCCAACCTACTAAAGAATTAGGAACTACTAAGATAACGTGTCTGAGATTACCAGGGAGAATTATGTGAATGGGCCACTGTGCTCCTTCATAGACACTGCTCAGTGTCATGAGGGACTCTGCAAAGTTCCTTTGGTTCCTTCGTAGGAAATCTCTGTTCATGAGAGTCATGCCCTCTAAACAGACCAGCCTCAGGAAGCTTTTATTACCTTCACCAAAGCTGTATTTCTCTAATGCTGCTCTCTGGTGATGTTTTCACCAGTCTGTGGCACAATGAAACTATAGCAAAGTGATACTATGGCAGATTTTTCTTTTTCTTTTTTTTTTTTTTTTTTTTGAGACAGAGTCTCGCTCTGTTACCTAGGCTAGAGTGAGTGCCGTGGCATCAGCCTAGCTCACAGCAACCTCAAACTCCTGGGTTCAAGTGATCCTCCTGCCTCAGCCTCCTGAGTAGCTGGGACTACAGCTATGCGCCACCATGCCCAGCTAATTTTTTCTATTTTTGGTGGAGACAAGGTCTCGCTCTTGCTCAGGCTGGTCTCGAACTCCTGACCTCAAACAATCTGCCCACCTCAGCCTCCCAGAGTGTTAGGATTACAGGTGTGAGCCACTGCGGCTGGCCAGGCAGATTTTGCTTAAAGCCAAATTTCTTTAAAGAATTGTCCTTTATGAGGACACTATGATTTCCTCTCTTTTCTTTCATGAAATGATAATAGACGGCAGGTTTTTAACATCCTTTGCAAAATAAAAAGTTGGCAGCTTACACCAGTCTGCCACATTGTTTGTGACATTTTACTAGGAATTATTTCACCAGTGAACCAGGACATAGCACAGGGGGAAGTATTGTCCCTCCATCTGAATCAAGCCATTCCCTTGAAGGCTAGAAATGTACTTGCCCTGAAGAAGGGAAAAAGAGTTCATTCCAAAAATGAACTCAAATTGTATGCTTAGAATCAGTCACACATCCTTGAGTGGCTGAAATGACTGCACTAGCGGGAACATGCGAAGACTTTCCAAACAAGGAGCGCTGGAAAAAGCTCCAACCCGTAAGGGTTTGCAGAAATCATTCTAATTTATGAAAAATATGACGGGGCCATTAAAGCAGGGACTTGAGTCTTTCACTGGAACATTTTGGCTTTCCAAGAAAAAAGAAACCCGAAGCAATCAAAATTGAGATTGCAAGTAGAAAAGCTAAGGTTTATAAATTACAATCTGCTAGAATAGACGGTTGCTAAACTTCAGAATTTACTTGAGTTCTTTGTGCCCTGCAGACAAAAGGCACTCATAGAAATGAAAATAAGTACCATGTGTTGATCTAGACTTTGAAATAGATTTGGGATGGGAGGACACAAACACTGCTTCACCAGGGAGGGATCCATCCTGGTTGTGAAAACCATTTGATGAGCTCTACCTGCAGTGGGCTGTAGAGCCACTAAAACAGTAGCCACACCTCGGTCACTTTAAAATCAGACCGCCAGGACTCTCCTCAGAAACGTGGTCAGGTGTCCCCCGAAATAAGTGTTTTTCTAAAGCCGTCAGATGAATTTAATGTGCTTCTTGGGCTGAGAACCACTGTGCGAGAGGAAAGCAAGATTCTTTGTTAGTCGCTGCAGCAACTTGTGTTGAAGTATTGGGCATTTCTATTTCCAATCTGCTGTTCCACCTAGAGACCACCTCACTCTGGGTACTGAGATTGGGGTGGTTCCTGTGGTCCCCACCCAAATAGCTTCATGAGAACAGAGCCTGGTCTTTCTAACTCACTGCTACATCAGAGACCTAAAACAGAACCTGTACATAGTGAGCCATCGTGTATTAATACATTGTTGAAGGCCTTGCCTGCCTGCCTGCCTGCCTGCCTGCCAGGAACCTTTAGGTGCTTATTTGTTCTTTTGAATTCTTGGTCATTTTCTGTCCTTTGGTGATTTTTTTTGTGTGTGTATGTGTTTTTTTTCCAAGAGAAAGTGGGGTGTGGTGAATTTTTTAGTTCTTCGCTACTGTGAAGCATGGAGCTGGAACCAGCTGCACTCTGCTTGGAACTCCAACCCCCTACCCACCCATAAACCCTACATAGCCCTGTGATAGTTGGCACTTAGGGGTGTGGCCCTCAGCTGGGGTGCATAGCAGAATTACCTGCTGAATTACCTGCTGGCTTTTTAAGATTATAATCATCTGCGCCCAGCTTGAAACCAACTGAATCGGAATCTACAAGAGTGGGATTCAGGCAAGTGTGGTTTTAATAACCTTGGTTATTACCTTCACTTGAGGGCAGTGGTTTTCAAAATACCTGAATCAGTAGCAGCAGCTTCACCTGCGAGCTTGTTAATGCAGACTATCAGCCCTCACCTCAGACCTCCAGAATCAGAAACTCAGGGTGAGGCCCAGGAAGCTGCCTGTGGTTTAACAAGCCCTCCAGGGATTCTGAGCTACACTTGAGTTTGAGAAGCTCTGCTCTAGGGCATCTCTTTGGGTCATAGCTGCTGCATAACAGAGAATATTTTTTCCAAGCAGCAGTTTGGAGAAAGTGCCTAAGTGAACGGCACTTGATAATTTTCTACCTTTTGGCTCAGACCTGACCTCTTTTTCTCCTCCACTGTTGACACATTAATTCGGCAAGCCTGCTGGAAGGTCTCTGTGTGTCTGTTCTCTCCTAAATCTCCCTGGAGCGTCTGCCCTTTCCCTTCCTCTCCCAGGCAGGCACCTGGGCAGCCTTCAGGGCCCATCTTAAATTTTGTTCCCTCCTGAAAGCCCTTTTTCAACTTCTTCCAGTAGAAAATAAGTGCCCATTGCATTCATTTTGGTCTGTCTTAATAGCTTTAGTATATGTTCTTTTTACCTACCATTTCCTTTGGGACCTTGAGCAAATAACCTCTCTGTTTGCTCATGTGTAAAAGGGATTAATAATAAAATAATAATAGAGCCTTCCTTATGAGTGAGTCAATACTTGTTAAACTGTTCAGAATAACACTCAAGTGTCAATTCTGAAAGTAATTTTTGTTCATAGCATTAAGTAATAGCTATACAATGTTCTATAATAACAGAATAGTACATGGCACGCAAATACTCAACAAATGTCAGCTTTTATCACTAACAATTTTAGGGCACTAAGCATTTTGCAGATTTCGTAGTTGTCTTATTATTATTTTATATTTATCCTTTATTTCCCATTAGTCTTACAGCTCTTTGACAGCAGATCTTTTTCTTTCTCAACTCTGAATTTCTGTATCTTGCAAAGTACCAAACATAGGTTGAGTATCCCTAATCCAAAATGCTTGGGACCAGAATTGTTTCAGATTTGGTTTTTTTTCAGATTTTGAAGTATTTGCATATACATAATGAGATATCTTAAGTAGGGGACCTACGTCTAAACATACAGTTCGTTTATGTTTCATATACACCTTAAACACATAACCTGAAGGTAATTTTATTTTTCCCTTGGGGACGCTGAATAAACTGTGTGTTATGCACCTACCTGCATTTTGACTGTGGCCATCACGAGGTCTGGTGTCCGCTTATGGCATCATATTGGTCCTCAGAAAGTTTCAGATTTTAGAGCATTTTGGATTAGTGATGCTTAACTCAACA
This sequence comes from Lepilemur ruficaudatus, assembly GCA_963574885.1. Lineage (NCBI taxonomy): Eukaryota > Metazoa > Chordata > Mammalia > Primates > Lepilemuridae > Lepilemur > Lepilemur ruficaudatus. Next base: position 6,466 of record CAUYRT010063178.1, on the reverse strand, counting down.
AATGTTTATGGAATCATACTGAAGCCTTCAGGCAGTGTAGATCAAGAAGTCCCAAATGAACCCTCCCTGAGCACATTCCCCATCTCCTGCTTCTTTGGGGGTCGTGCCTTCAGTCCCTGGCGTCTTCATTATATTAGCCCTTATCAAGGCCCCAGGAAGCAAGTGGGTCTGGTGCCCAGCTCTTGAGTCCAGCGGACTGTACATTCAGCTTGGAATACCCCTCTTTCAGATTAAAAATTATCAAATGTGGCCTAGACAGTTCTTCTTGTTTTTAATTACATTTTTAAGAACAGCTCTCTGAGCCATGTTTCCAACTCTGCCAAACAAGTGAAATTCCTTTTTAACACAGTGTTGTCCTCAGGCAACAGTGGTGGGAAGGACAGGGAAATGGTACCTGGAGACCACAGTACTGTGGTCTTCTCGTTACTAAATTGTAGCGGAATTAGGTTTTTAGGCATTGAAAATAGAGATGACACGAAGGTTGAGGATTGCAACTGCCTGGGAGTTTCCCTGGTGCCTTATAAAGATAACCGCCTCCTGTTAAGGTGGGACTTCCGTGGTGTCTGAGTTAAGAGCAGAGGTGTCTCTGTAATTGCAGATGGGGCGGGGTGGCCTCTGTGGGATACCATCGTATCGGAGCCCTAGTCCAGTCCGCGTTTTGCCTCCTAGGGCAACTTCTTTTTGAAAGAATTTGATGCATTACATGAATATTCTGTATTTTTAATTCTTGGATTATTGCAAGCCTATGAGATTTTTCAGTCTTAAATAAGTTTTTCCAAGTGTTACCTTCATGTTTTACATTTCCATTATGTTTATGTTAGCTTTCTATAAGTCAGCAGGGTTCACTGAGTTATAAGGAGATGATGAACATAAACAGTGCTTTATAAGCTCTAAAATGCTTCTAACTGAAATGCTGTCTAATAAGCCACTCCAGGATAAACTGGTCTCCCTGCTTCTAATATTGACCCTCAGCAATAAGAGCACTTCAGCAAAAATGTGCCCTGACCTTGTCACTTAAAATAACCCCTCAGTGCTGTTCCCTTGCCTACAGAAGAATGTCCAGGCTCCTTCTGTTGTCTAGGAGATTGTCTGTGTCCTGGCCACATTTCTTCTCTAGCCTCATCTGTTGCCCTTTCCCACCTCAAATTTTCTGCTCTAGCGATATCAGGTGACGCATGGTTACCCACATGATGCATTCTGTTTCATGCCTTCATTAAGCCCTTGCTCAGGTAGTTCCTCTGCCTTTGGTGGTTCCAACACATTCTCACCTGGCTTCCCCTTTGAGACTCAGGTTATCATTTATACCACTGTATTGACTGGAATTATATGCTTATGCATTTCTCTTTCTCAAACTAGGCCATAAACTCTTGATTTTATTAATATTTACTAGCACATAGTAAGCAGGTAATAATAAGGTTTTTGATCAGAAACAAGAATTCGAAAAGATTTCAGCAACTAAAAGGCAGACCATGGAACTTAACAGGAAGATAAAATTTAACGGGTATACTTGGATTTAAAACAAACGAACAAAGAAAACAAGTCTTGCCCTAAGTATTAAGTACAAGGTGGGAGAAAAATGACTCACCACCATCAGTAGATCATGTAAAAAAAAAAAAAGAAGGGCTGTGGTTTCAGTTGACTTTATGCCTTATATGAGTCAACAGTGTGATGCAACTTCAGTAAGCTGGTGTTCAGAACAGGAAAAGTAACAGTCCTACTGGTCACACCATGCAGGAGAGTCATGACCTGTTCTGTGTACCTGCTTTAAGAGAGGGTGGGGCATGTCCAAAGGAAGGCATCTAGAGTAATGAGAGAAGGTGAACCTTGTCACATGGGGAAGGAAATAGGGGTGTTTCATCTGGAAAAGACAGAGGGGACATAATAATTGTAACCAAATGCCTAAACAGCTATCACTGGGAGCCTCAAAATGCAGAATTAGGCCAATAAGTAGAAACTCCAAAAAGAACGTTGTGACAATTAGATCTACTAACAATGGAATAAGCTGTCTCATGGGCTCCAAGTCACTGTGGGATTCAGCCAGTAGCCTCTGGGAAGAGGTGTGGAGAGAGGATCTGAGACCCTGAAGGAAATTTGGACTAGATGTCCTTTTCTCCTGGTCAACTTTGGGGCTCAGTGATTTAAGAGTTCATATTTATTAGATGTTAAGGAGGACTGCCAGGAGTGCATCTTCTGATGATAATGCCATTGTCCACCTGGGAGAAAAATTATGAATAATCTAAATAGAAATTGTTTCTGGGCCAGATGTCTGGACCTTAGTGGGCTAGTCAATTATCACACTGTTTGTCTGAAATCTACTTAGGAAAGACATCTGATGGTTTCAGTGTATTCAGAGCGTTCCATTCTCCCATGTCCTTTTGTGGGAAGTTAAATAAAGTGATTGCCTCTTCCCTTATATTTTTGCTTTTTAGTTCTGGAGAGTCTTGGCTTCTGGGAGGAAGTCAGAGGGATTATCTCAGGATCGGAGCTGATAACAGGATTCCCCTGTACCTTCAAGATGCCAGGCTTGCCTCAGTACCTCCAGAGCCTCACCAGACTAGCCATCGCTGCAGTGTGGGCAGTGGTGGCCAAGAGTGGAGAGCAGACAAGGAATGTTCCCATCTCCTTCTCTCAGCTGTTAGAGTCTGCCTTTCCTGAAGTGCGCTCACTGACACTGGAAGCTCTGTTGGACAGGTTCTCATTAGCAGCCTCTGGATTAGGAGAGAAGGGACTACCAGCCTTGCTGTGCAACATGGGAGAGAAGTTCTTGCTTTTGGCGATGAAGGAAAATCACTCAGAATGCTTCTGCAAGGTAAAGTCTCTGATGATCATTCCCTTCCACTCCCCACATTCTTTGGCAAGGCACCAGAATGTTAAAGTCATGAAGGCAAGATTGGGTTTGGGCTCTCCAGGGGCAGTAGGAAGTAGATTCAGCATCCAGAGGATAAGAACTCTCTTTGTATGGTGGTTGGCATGGCTTCGTGCATAAAAGGACACTAAGAAAAGCTTTTGATGATAGTGGTATTGATGGCAGAGATTAACCAAAGACAGAGCAAGCCACTCTGGGATGTTTAGGAAACAGATCTTTGAAAATTAACTGTATGTGTCAGAGGAAGTCTTTGCTGACACGGCTATTTGGGAGCAAATGGCCACCTGGAAAGCATAATCAAAAAGAAGGAGCACTGCCCTAGGAATCTGGGCATTTAGCTCCAATCCCAAGTCACCGGAGGCCCTCTGGCTAGTCGTTACTCTTCTCTGCCTCAGTCTTCTAAAGGTATAACAGGGACAATAAGAAGTCAGTGGGAGCCTTTCAAAAGATAGACCCCCTTGTCGGTACAGGTGATTTTTATTTAGCATCTGGAGACTTTTTCCTGAGTATTTCTTTCTTTCTTCTTTCATGGATTTGGCTCACACAGTTACTGAAAATTCTTCATCACATGGACCCTAGTGAATGGCTTCCCCAGACGGAGCACTGTGTCCATCTAACCCCAAAGGAGTTCTTGATTTGGACAATGGATATTGCTTCTAATGAAAGGTTTGCCCCCGCTGCTCCCTGTGTGCCCTTGGTAGGGTGTATGGTTTCATCAGTCATTATGTCATGAACTTGCTCACAATCCTGGCCTTGGGACTCAGGTCCTGGATTTTGTTCTAGGCCTCAGCCTACGAGCTGTGTTCTAAACTCAAGCATTGGAATGGTATCAGAGTTTCACACTAATAACCAAAAGGTAATCACTTCTGGAGGCATTTATATAACCAGGAGGTAGAGATTTCTGGTATTCATATACGCAAGGATTACAGACTATCTGCAAAAACGATCTATGTATAAAATATGTTTGATTTTATTTTTGTGTGTGTGTTTGTTTTTTTGTTTTGTTTTGTTTTTTTGCTTTTTCTAGATCTGAAATTCAGAACGTAGCTTTAAGGCTTGCCTCTAAAGTGATTGCCCATCACATGCAGACACGAGCAGAGGTAAGGCTGATTCTATTTCCATCTGGGGCCTGGGTTTTTGTTCTCTTATTTACCCAGAAGGTGTGAGTAAAAGTGAACTGTCTCAGTAGGCAGAATCACGATGATGTGTATATGTAACCTCTACAAAATTATTGTTCGTGTTGTTTTTTTCACTTTGGGTATAAATTGTGAAGACTGTTTTGAGCACCCCCTTTCTTTTCTCTGGTTTTCAGCATTTTTGATTAGAATCCATGTGGGTAACACAACCTCCCCTCAAACACCCATATGCCCAAACACCCTGTTCTTTCTCCATTTTTCTAGCTAGACTCTTAAAGAGGAATAAGCAAGTCAATTCCTAGAATATTTAGGATTGCAACCTGGTGAACTAAGCATGAAAATATATTGCTAAGGCTTAAATGTTCCCCCAGAACATGGCCCAGCTGGCTCTGGATAGAGGCCCAGATGTGCCCCACCTGTTTTACATGTCCTGTGGGGATGAGGTGGAACTAAAATAAGAAAAACAGCTTCCTGGGAAGATGCCTTAAGACAATACATGTATACTTCGGTGCATGTAACAAAGGTAGCACCATCACAGGATTATATTAATAAGTAGAAAGCAGCCAATACCACAGGAAAATTACCTGAAAATCTTGATTACACTACCACATTGTAATAGTGGTTGCATAACATTATGGATTCTGAGTCCTTATAATAAACCTAGCCCTGAGATAGATACTGAAGGTACACAGATGAACAGAGACCAGAGGTATGGTTTAATGAAAGAAAGAGAGCAGTAGGTAATTACATTAAATGTTCTAGTAGGAAGGTATACAGGGGCTATAGGAACCCAGAGGAGGGATGGAGTGTTTGGGAGCTGAGGAAAACTTCATAGAGGAGGTTGTTAAGTTCAGAGAGCTTGGGGCTAAGCAGAGATAAAACCAGAGGATGAGAATTAACAAGCAGATGAATGGTTTTTTTAGATCTATCATTCAAAGGCAGGCCAGGGGACTAACCCTAGATCGCTAGGAGATACAAAAAGCCAAAAGGAGATACCCCTCAGGTGGGGTGGAGGGAGTGTAGGAAAGGAGATGATTGGCTAAAAATCTGTAGCCTAGAGGAAAATACACCAAGTTCTAAGAAAGTAGTCACAAGGCAGCCTAACAAGCCTGCCAAAGTCATCATTCTTATTCAAAGCTGTTTTTAACCAGTTGTCATGTGTATTTTAAATGCACTGCTTGATACTTGAACTAAGTGATATTTAATCAAACTTGAGAGTTTTCTAGGGAGAAAATAACAAAACTGTAGAGAAACACATAAAAGAAGTTCCTGGAGAAACCTGTGTTTCTTTGTACATTACGAGTTTGCATCTTCCTCGAGGTCTATTATGCTCATCAGTTACGCTCTATGGCTGCCCAGAGGTTATGAAAGGAATCAGCAGTCACATTTTTAACATTTAAAGAGACCCAATTGATAGGGGAAGTAAAGTACATCTGTAACAATACCCTGTCTAGAAAAAATGAAAAAAACAGAACTTAAAACAATCCAGATGTCCATCAACTAATGAGTGAGTAACAAAATGTGGTACATCCATACAGTGGAATGAAGTACTGATACATGCTACAGCACAGAAGAACCTTGAAAACATTATGCTAAGCGAAAGAAGCCAGTCACAAAAGATTACATATTGTGTGATAGGAAATATCCAGAATAGGCAAATTCATAGAGACAGAAAGTAGACTAGTGGTTTTTAGGGATGGGAGGTGGGGGAGTGATAGCTAAAGGGTGCACAGTTTGTGGCGATGAAAATTTTCTGAAAGTGACTTTGGTGGTAATTGCTCATATCTGTGAATATACCAGAACTCATTGAATTGTCCACTTTAAATGGGAGAATTTTATGATATGTGAACTATGTATCAGCAAAGCTATTACTATTAAAAACAACAACAGGGCTTTGTTTTAACAATAGTGCTACTTTAAGTGTTATAGCAGAAACTCATAAATACTGCAGCTTAAACCAGATAGAAGCTGTCCATGGTGGCTTAACAGTGTTGAGCCATCAGGTTCTTCTCCTTGGTTGTTGTGCTGTCCTCAACATGTGGCTTCCATCTTATGGTCCCAGCTGGTTGCTCCAGTTCCCACCGTCTTGTCTTTGTTCAGGAAGAGGAAACCTAGGAAGTGAAGATCATGGGCACTTCCTAAGGCATGGCCTGAAAGCACACAGATACCACTTCTAGTGTCATCCCATTAATCAGAACTCATGTTACTTCCAGACGCAAGGAAGGCTAGAAAATGTAGGTGCCCATAGGTCTAGCCAAAAATCAGGGGTTCTGTTACTAAAGATAGGAGCAGTGTCTGGTTATTGGGGACTTTGAGTTTTTTATTTTATTTTTTTTTTTGAGACAGAGTCTCACTCTGTTGCCCGGGCTGTAGAGTGCCGTGGCATCAGCCTAGCTCACAGCAACCTCAAACTCCTGGGCTCAAGCAATCCTTCTGCCTCAGCCTCCCGAGTAGCTGGGACTAC